>CM021102.1:202144307-202240759 GCA_007115665.2 Sequoiadendron giganteum | reverse complement strand
GTTCCACTTCATTGTAAAATACCTTGTTGTTATGATTGTATTCAATGGTCATATGTTTCATGTTATGTTTTCTTTCTATTCTAACCTGATTAGGAATTCCTATCCATGGTAACCATATATAGGAAAAATAAGTGGTCGTACAACCATTTAGTGTTTTGGTCCAATCCCTGTTGAGAAACATCCCATATGTATCTATGATATCTACTACCTAGATGTCTATAAAATGTTACACCCTAGGATCAAATGCTAATTTCATATGAATATATTTTTACTCTATAACCACACTTACCTCAGTTTTGTCTGGTTAAGTCACTTTCTTAGTGGATTTCGATGGAACCAATTCTAATGTCTAAAATATTATTAATGGAATAAAAAATTTAGAGGCTTCTAAATCTACTAAACAATTATGTAAATTCTTATAAAAAATTATCAATGTCAACAAAAAGGGAGGAGATTCTTATATATAGCATGTATTGAGCCTTTGTCCTTAGTTTTTAGGGGAACTTATTTCAATTGGACTTCTTTTGTAGGTGGATTAACTTTAGGAGAAGAATATTCTAAATAATTAAGAAAAGTCTTCTTAACTAAAGGATTTTTTAGTAGTTTAAATAATGACAAGTTGATTTTAACTTTTTATTTCTTCTACCAAGTAGTTCACCAAGTTATCTAGATTAATAACTATTATTTACATGTATGAGTCAGAGGGGAAATGTTGAGTGGCTATGGGATAGACTTTCAAGGCTCTGTATTTTTTTTATATTGGATGTTTGGAGGAGTAGTAAATTTATTGTGAGGAATATATAGTCAAAGGTCCATTTGGTTTACTAGTATTGTTAATGCTACCACTCAAATTATAATTATTCTCTTTTTGAGATTGTTGGAAGGAATATACTTTACCAACTTCACATTCAGGATTTTTTTCATCTTTATATGGAAAGATATAAGTTTCAAGCATTATTGTTAACTCATTCACATGAAAAATGTGTAATTCTTGTATTTTGTGCCAAATACCTCTTGGTCTAAACAAACATAGCTTTCTAGGACCATAATGGACTCATAACCTACAAACACTATTTCATTTCCTTGAGATGTATTTGATCATATTTTTTGGTGGTCAAAATTACCAATTATAAATATATTTAATGTTGTTCTAAATTGGGTACAATCCATCTCAGCATGTGCACTAGTGTTATGTATCCTACACCAATTTCTTAAAGTTACCTCAGTCAAATTGACCCTATTCAAGTTTTTATTTTCAAGAAGATTACGGTTATATAATGGAGAAGTAATACCTCTATTGTTAGGATTATTATTCCATGTCATTGGGGGCCTAGGAGCATTATATCTCCTATTTTGTGGGTTCTCATTAATAATTTGTGTAAAAATATTTTAATTTCTCTATTGAGTAACCTATAGTTAATCTTTTGAGTTGAATTGTTATTTCTCTAATATCATCTTTTTCATTTTGAACTTTAACTATTTAATTGTCTTGAGAATGAGTAAAGAAAAAATTCCATTTGGATGGACCTTTGTAATAGCGGGTATTGGATGCATGACTATATATTGGTTATTCCCTTGTTGTGGGAACTTATTTTACATGTATATCCCATTTTGAGGAAGAGTAGGAAGTGGATTAAGAAAATGTGTATGATTAGATAATTCTCGATTGATTAACTATACTTGGTTTAGAATGGAAACATTTCCTACATTTAGGAGGGATTCTTTATCCTATTTTCTTCATCTATTTGTTCATAATTATTTCTTCAATGTATGCTTCTGGAAAGTTAGCCATAGGAGTACTCTTATTTTGACAAACATTGCAATTAATTGATCTAAAGTTGCATAATATACTAATATCACAACTTGTTCGTTTACTACGTAGGATCTTGCAATCTAGAATAAGCTTTATAGAATACATCATTAAGGTGACAAACTCACCTTCATCTCACTTAATTTGAGAAAATTGATGAGATACTATTGTTGGATCTACTGGTATTTTGAATCTATTAAGAAAAAAAAAATCATTAACTCCCAAGATATGACGAAATTTTGTGGAAAATTAATGTACCACTCATATACTTCATCTCTAAGATTATAGGGGAACAATCTACATACAACATCTTCATGTTGTATCCTTTCCCTGAAGTTAGTATCTTTAAATAATTTCAAGTGATATTCTACATCCTTGTGGAATTGATATTCCAGACATAATTTATCTATATTTTTTGATAAATCATGATAATTAGGAAAGTGGATGAGAAATTCCACATTAAAGAAATTTGTAGGGACAACTAGTGGTGTAACAAAAATATGATTTCATGGGTGCAACACAAACTGAATTTTCTCTTTATCTTTGGCTTATCCTATGGTTAATTAATTCACTAATTTGAATTATTGATCATTAGATCTTGACCTTGTGATTACCCTTCTATTCTCCAGCTTGCAAATGCACAAAGTATTTGAATTGTCCTCCTTCTAGCACCACTTTTGTTAATAATGATGTTACTCACACACCAAGCACAAACATAATATTACAATAGAACTTTTATTTCTTTAAAGAACAATAATTTACTTAAGAATTAATAATCCAAAGGCTCAAAAAATTAGGTCTTGAGACACTTGGTTAACTTAGGGTTTGTTGTATTGTATTGTTTTCACAAAAGGACTTACAAAGAGGTAATACTCATTTTTTGGAAATGAAAATTATTTACCGCATACTTCACAAATTATAGCGATTAGGTATGATTTATCTTGAATATCAATAAAGAAAATTCAAAAGATTAAGGAAGAAAAAAAAAGCCTAAGAAAATTATATATTTCAAACATTAAAGAAGTACAAATTGAAACAAATGTAAAATGAAGTATGAATTTTCAGTAATTCACCATATTTCTTCACAATTACATAAATAATAGTGCTAAATTTTGAAAGAAAAACCAGTCACAAGTAAAATAGCCTCAAATTCACCCAATGTTGATGCAATAATTTTATTATTTCACCAATGAATAGATTACATATATGTAAGATTTACAATCATAAATGACTTTGAAATCAACTTCAACTTTACAAGTCTTTACCATATGTACAAGTGTTTACTGAATGTAGACAAAAAATAAAGTGAATATGAGATGGGAAATTCACCAACTCAAGTTCAATAAGTTTTAACAATTTTTGATGATTTAAAAGAAATGACCCATGGCCTTTCTATAGATTTAGGGCCCAAGGTTAGTTATAATACCAAGAATATTACAAAATAGATCGACGATCAAAAAGAGGACATGTGGCCAGTGATAATTTCTCCCACATGATTTGTAGGCAACAACTAGAAAAAATAAATCTTCTTGAACTCTCTAGAAAACTCTATTGTTGGCAGTAGTTAATTGATATCCCAAAATACTAAATCAACTTTACATCTTTATTATATTTCAATTGGTCAAATATCCCAATCGTTGACCAAATTTTAGTGGAAATCCCCCAATTAGGCTTCACTACTTCAATTTAGTTAGTCATAAGCATGCATATTATTACTTTCATATACTTTAGTCAAAATTACTTCAAAACATTGCATGTTTTGGTAGGACTCAAAATTTTCACAAATCACTATAAGGAGTTATACATCTAGTTTCGGTTTGTACCCAATATTAAATTTATAATATGTATTTTTAACAACATGCAAAAATTCCTCAAATTTGATAATAATAATTATCTATTCATTACCATACAAGTCTTAAATTAAAACATCTTCCCCTCTCTTGAATTTGTACTTACAAAATATTACTAAAAATTTCTACATTTTCTCTTTGTGAAATTTTGAGAAAGGTTCCAACTGAATTTCATCTAACCACATATTTATGTCATCTTCTTTATCTCAACATTCCTTCTTTGTGTCTCTATCACATTTTGTAATCAAGTTCTTTATCTTGACCATACCATCTGTAGAAGTTGAGAAATCCAACTTTAGACTCCAAGATCACCTGCATGCAAATGGATACCTGTCACAAGGAAGAGAATGGATGGAGAAAACAAACAAGGGTTTGAAGCTCTGAAAAATGGAGAAATTATATTATCAGAACAAAAGGGAATTGATATGAAATATACAATGGGATCAATCCTTATAAAAGGAGATCATGCAAACCCTAAAGAAACCCTAATAGAAAAAACCCTAAAAGAGGCCCTAATAGGAAAACATTTAATAATTAATATAATTATTAAATGTCGCTTTATGCAAACTAACGTGAAATATTAAGAAGGGAATAAAGGTAACTTAATCAACACAATTAAGTTAAAATCTTTACTCTAACTCCATCCATTAATGTTTTATTTGCATGGGTATCAAGATAAACCATCACTTCTACAAACAGACATTTAAAACTATTTACCTCTACATCATCTTTCCCAAGTTATCTTTTTCATTCAATTATTGGGTAAGAGAATCTATGATCATTAGATCCTTATCTTTCATATTTTATGTCAAACTGGACAAAGAATCCATCTAATTCTGACATTCTTTAACCAAATCTTTCTCCTATTTCAACTATAATTCCCATGTTTTCAATTTCAGGATGTATTCATTAGATGATATCTTTTCTTCTAGTAGTTGCTTGTTATCAATATTTTGCACTACTATTATCCTCTGCAATTCTATATCATTTTGAGTTAGGTGATCTTCAAAAAAAAAAATAACTTCTTCACTCACCTTTCCCATTAGTCTGCCTCCTTGTATCTCCCAATAGTTGTATTTATCATCTCATCTCCTTGGCTAACCAAATCTTGGATCCATTCATCTAACGTATTAGCCTTATGACTTAAATTTCAAGTTGCATAAACTTGATCTTTGGACATAAGCACTAGATCTGGAGGGAGTTCTTCTAAGGATTGACAAGGTTGTGATAGTGCCTTAATGAAATTTAAGAGTTGAGCTATACATTCTTTCAATTCCTTTTGTTTATCTTTTCTCAAGTGGGCAACAATTGCTTCAAGATTACTTTTCATTTCCTCTTTGTCCTACTCCCTAGAAGTATGTCCCAATTTTATTATTGATACTTGATAACCATGGACAATGACTTCATCTTTATTCTTATCTCCAATAGGAGTACAAACCTGTATTACTTTAGCCCCAACTTCATCTCTCTTAATTATATTTATAGTTTTGGACTTTACTTTGGGCTTGGGAGTATCTATCTCCTACATTATTTTTTTAGAATCCAAAGGAACCTTTTGTACCTGCATCAATGGTTATAGTTATTTTACTAACTAGTTAGGTATGTCATTTGTTGTACCTTGTTCCTTAGGAAATTTTTCATTTATTTTTTCCCTTTGCAATTTGGACGTTTCTCCTTCTTGTCTTACGTCCTCTTCAATTTGATTATCTCCTCCTAAATTTTTTGTGCCATTAGGAACCTCTTCCATCACAACATCTTACTAAGGTGACCTTTCAATCCTAGCTTCTTCTTCTATATCATTTTATTATTTTGCATACTTATCCACTTCTTATATATTTAAATCAAGCACTTTTATCCATGAGATCTTGAAGTTCATGTTCTCTAGTGCTCTTTTGTTCTTCATGAATGATGGTTCAAGAAAGGAAAATTCAATCATGGTTACTTCTCTATCCTATTTAGTTCCTGACGATGTTCTTGATGTTCAACATCTTTTATTGCATCACCTTAAGGTTGGTATTTGACCATCTTAGGAATAATAAACTTGGCCAAAGACTATCTTTCCACAACCTCAAAAAGAATAGGATCATATGGTATTTATATTACCTATTTAATATTAACAGTACATGTATTATCTTTCTCCTTACCTAATTCTCCTTTAATCATCAAAGGTGCAACCTTTTCCTTAATTGGACCCTATTGCGATGCACCTAAAATAATTTCCAATGGGGTACAAGAGATGGGGAATGGAGTCTCTTTCTCTCTATTTTCCTACTGAAATAAATAGTGAAGGTGGAGGTGTTGCAGCCTTTTTCTGCTTTTCTTGATATTCTCATATTATTCTATCCAACCTCTCCTTTTCTCAAAGTATTTCATCAATAGTGACCTCTTTTGCTTCACTCATGGATAGTTGAGGAATTTTCTAGATAGTTTCCATCATTAGTGATGTGTTTCCTAAGGGTGGGTAGGTGAACATTACTTCTATTGGTTATGGTATTGATCATCTCATCAATTTTCCCTTAGCATAAAATTTTTGCATGTTGGATGAATCTACATATGATAGAGCCTCCACTTGAGGTAAAGTAGATGAAAATGAAGCTCTAGAAGATATTCTTTTTGGTTTCCAAAACAAATTTGTTGTGATTGTTGTAACTTCTCTATTGGGATCCTTTTGTTTCATTTCCATAAAAACCTCCTTACTAGATGCTCCAACACTTCATCTATCTCAACCACTTTTCTTTCACTATCTTCCTCTTCTTCCCCATGAAATCATCATAATCTAGTTCTTCTATGGTATTTTATTTTCTCTTGTTACCCTATGATGCGGGAGCATCCACAATGAAGGGAAATACTCATCAACCAAAAAGAGAGTATTTAATTTTTTTTTCCTAAGGTTTGATAATCATTTTGTAGGAGGAATAAGATTGAAATATTAGACCAAGTTATAATATCAAATAATCAACCTTTATTCGAATATTGCAAATTTTAGTGTTGGAGATAGTTTAGGTGGTAGTTTGAAGTGTGAAACTGCAAAAAAGGAAATTTTGGGCATGGGTTTTTGGGAGTTGAAATTTTTGAATAATTCATTAATATTCCCAAAATGTAGCATGCAAAATTTGAGTGCCCATATTGAGTTGGTAGTTGATTTATCAAAAATAGCTCCCTATTTGCTAGGAATGGGAATCCAATTTGTTAACTATATTTGAAAATTACATGGGAGTGGATTGGAATTTTCTTTTGAGCATTTAATACTTTATTTTATGCATTTTTGTGGCATTTTTGGTTGGGTCGTGAAATTTTTGACAATTACAGGAAAAGGGGTTAAACTGTTACATGTTGAAGGTGATTTGGGAAATTTTGGAGGATGATTCTTTCCCAAATTTGATGGTGGAGGAAAGGTGGCATGGATTTTTTTGGAGAGGAGGAAAATATATTTTTTGTTGCAGGTTTGAAGGTGTTTCAGTAGAAAATGGATCATATAATCCATGGTTGAAGATCAGCTGAGATTGGTTATTGGAGAATGCAGATTAAGGATGCAATTTCACAGTGTAGGGAGTTGATTTGAAGAAGATGAATTTTTAGCTTGTTTTTTATGTTGTATGATATCATATTGTAGATTCAAATTTGATTTTTAATGTTCTCCTTTATCTTGTATGGATGCATAATATTTTATAATTAGATTTCATAAAAAATGTGAAACTTGTTTGCAAGTTGGAATAGAGAAGATCAAACATGTTGCAGAATTTTGCATTCTTTTATTATTATTATTTATGTTGAGATATTTTGTGAGAGGGTTTGTGTGAGATCCTCTTACATAAATGGTATCAGATCAAGATTTTCTGAGTGTGCAGGTAGAAGTGTTGATGTGAGGCAGTTTGCACCAAGACCTAGGGGTGGAGTTCATAGCATTAATTAATGCCCTTCATGAAAGGGAATTATGTGTTAAATCCTATCATCCTGATGATGGATCATGGAGTGTGATCTGAAACATTGATGAAAAAAATCTCACACAATCAAAATCCAGAAGCAACAAATTGATAACATTATGGATTGTGGAAATCTCATAGCATTAATTGATGCCCTTCATGGGAGGGAATTATGTGTTAAATCCTATCATCCTAATGATGGATCATGAAGTGTGATCCAAAACGTTGATGAAAAAACTCACACAATCAAAATATAGAAGCAACAAATCAATAACATTATGGATTGTGAAAATCTCATAGCATTAATTGATGCCCTTCATGGGAGGGAATTACGTGTCAAATCCTATCATCTTGATGATGGTTCACAGAGTGTGATCTGAAACGTTGATGAAAAAACTCTCACACAATCAAAATCCAGAAGCAACAAATTGATAACATTATGGATTGTGGAAATCTCATAGCATTAATTGATGCCCTTCATGGGAGGGAATTATCTATTAAATCCTGTCATCTTGATGATGGATCATAAAGTGTGATCTGAAAAGTTGATGAAAAAACTCTCACACAATCAAAATCTAGAAGCAAAAAATTGATAACATTATGGATTGTGGAAATCTCATAGTATTAATTGATGCCCTTCATGGCAGGGAATTATGTGTTAAATCCTATCATCCTAATTATGGATCATAGAGTGTGATTTGAAATGTTGATGAAAAAACACTCACACAATCAAAATCTAGAAGCAAAAAATTGATAACATTATGGATTGTGGAAATCTCATAGAATTAATTGTAAACAGATCACCGAGTAAGGAATTTTATATGTGCAAAACCTAAGGATTTTGAAATTTTTTGTTAAGGATTTGTGAGACCTTAAGAATGGAAAATAAGAAGAAGAAAATGATTGTTTCCATTGGATGGATTATGAGGATTCTTGGACTTGAGAAAATTAGAGAGAGATCAAGAAGAAATAAGAGTTTAGAATGATAAAGATGAAGCAACAGGTGAAAGAAATGGAAGCAAATATTGAAAGGATAAAACAAGAGGAGAGGAGAGTTACAGTTAATTTTTCTTATCTTTCTAATGATATTTTGGTTATGCAATAGGGTGTCAAGTATGTGACACAAAAGAATAAGAGGAGGATGAATAAGAAGCAATCGATGAACCTGAAGCTAAGGAATGTCTATTAGAAGACATGAAGGATGAAATTATAGAGGTTGCAGCAGCAAAAAAAGAGGAGTGCAATAGAGAAAGAAGAGTTAAAATGTGATTTTTGTGAAAGTTTTGTTGAGCTGATTTATTTGAGCATGATAAGATTGGTGTAGAAGAGGATATTGCAGCAATGAATGCATTCGTAGATGAAGGTACTACCATAGAAAATAGGGAAGGAGATGATAAAGTGAATGTTAGGTTGTTTGGTGACTTCCCCTTTGCATCAGTTGATGACCTCTTATTTATTAAAGATATCAGTATGAATGATAGTTTGTTGCAAGATGGGAAAGATGAATCTTTTGATTATGTTACTAACATTGATGTGAGTGCAAAGGACAAAGAGGTTGTAGCTAAAAATTATCTTTTAGAAGGTGAGGAGAAAGAGGAACACAATGTTGAAACCAAGATTGGTGATGAAAAAATTATTGCAACAGTGACAAAAAAAGAGATAATTGGTGAATTTTATTATTTTACTAAAGAAGAGGAAAGTAATGTTTGTGATTTTTGAGAATTTTATAGTGTATACTGGTGGGATATTCAAACTATGTGAAAGAGGGAAAAAGAGAGGAAGAATAAAGGATGGAAGAGACATCAAATTGCAAGGAAAGGTTAGAAATATTGTTCAGGTAGATAAGGTAGAGAGATGGATTTAGGATGAGCATGACATCTATAATTTTTTATGAGTTTAACTCATGTAACATTTCAAATTACCATGGGTGTTTGATGTAGGAGCATCCACAGTGAAGGTAAATACTCATCAACCAAATAGTGAGTATTCATTTTTTGTTTCCTAAGGTTTGATAATCATGTTGTAGGAGGAATAAGATTGCAATATTAGACCAAGTTAAATAATATTAAATAATTGGCCTTTATTTGAATATTGCAAATTTTAGTGTTGGAGATAGTTTATGTGGCATTTTGAAGTGTGAAATTACAAAAAAGGAAATCTTGGGCGTGGGTTTTTGGTTGTTACAATTTTTGAATAATTCATTAATGTTCCTAAAATGTAGCATGCAAAATTTGGGTGCCCATATTGAGTTGGCATTTAATTTTTCAAAAATAGGTCCCTATTTGCTAGGAATGGGAATCCAAGTTGTCAACTATATTAGGAAATTGCATGGGAGTGGATTGGAATTTTATTTTGAGAATTTAATACTTTATTTTATGCATTATTTATGGTATTTTCAAGTTTGGGTCATGAAATTTTTGACAGTTACAGGAAAAGGGGTTGTTGTTGCATGTTGAAGGTAATATTGGGAAATTTTGGAGGATGATTCTTTCCATAATTTGATGATGGAGGAAAGGTGGGATGGATTTTATTGGAGATGAGGAAAAAGACATTTTTTGTTGCAAGTTTTAAGGTGTTGCAGCAGCAAATAGCTTATGGAATCTATTTTTGAAGAGTAGCTAAGATTGGTTTTTAGAGAATATAGATCGAGGATGCAATTTCATAGTGCAAGGAGTCAATTTGAAGAAGATGAATTTGTAGAATTTTTTTTATGTTGTATGTTGTCATATTGTAGATTCAAAAATGATTTGTAATTTTCTCCTTTATCTTTTATGGCTGCATAATCTTTTATAATCATATTTCATAAAAATTGTGAAACTTGTTTGTAAGTTGGAATAGAGAAGATCACACCCATTGTTGCAGATTTTTGCATTGTTTTATTGTCATTTATGTTGAGTAATTTTGTGAGAGATTTTTTGTGATATCATTTTATATCACCCTCCTTGGTGTATGTGATAGCAACTCATTTTTCCTTTATCACCTAAATATAGTATTTTATCCATACTTTATTTGCACCTATAATCGATTTCATAATTATATTTAGAGAAGTCACTTCTACTTCCATCTAGACTGGGTCTTGGATAGGTTGATCAAATATTCATTTTACATCATATATTGGACTCTCAATATTCTCATCATCTTCCTTAATTTGTGGTGGAATGGTATGAGTTCCAAGAGTCCTCATCTATTTAAATATCAACCTTTGTTATGACCTTCTAAATTCATGGTCATCCTCATAATCATTACAAAATTCTTCCATGTGTGGGTCATGTACAATTTTATTTTTGATGTGATTATGGAGTCTTTCTCTGGAGTCATTCCTTGGCCAATCCAACTCAAATTGTTATAAACTAAGGGCTAGTAACTCAACCTCCGCACCTTCAAGTTTCTTTAATGCATTACATTCATAACCTCCCATATAGATGGAGAATTTTATTTCTTCTATCCTATGGACATTGAAGAAAGCCTCATAAGATCTTATAATTTGCTTAAAAATTCCAACATGACCACTTTATTCGTTGGATACCTTGGCATAATGTAGGGATTTCCTATGAACCCTTGAACCATTATGTATGTGAACTTAGGAAATTGGATTTACCAACTTCCACAATACCTTATTAAATGTTTTACATCCAAATAGATTCTCTTTGCTTTATCTCCCTTGAATGTTCTCACCAACTTCATCGATTACACATCATTTACTCTCCTATAATGATTCAAATATTCTTTTTTTGTTATTTGAGAGAAGTGTTGATATACCAACACTTTCTTGTGAGTATTTCCTAACACTCCTACCTTGTTCAATCCTTGCAGGTTTTCCCTGATTGCACATGAATTATGACATAAGAGGACATGTATAAAATCCTTAACTTTATAAATGTTACCATTTTCTCATGAATGAATTGCTAATGGCTTGTGATCAATGAATAAGAGGTTCCATTCTTCACATGTTTGATAATGGAATGCATCTAGGGTTCAAATTTATTTGTATTCTGTGATCCAACCACTCTTTAGCAATGTGATCATATCGCTTATGTCTTGCTAGAAATCATCCATATAAAGATTCTTAGGCATATTGGAAACTAACTTTGGCTTCTTGTCTTCTACTAACCACACCACGTGTATAGTTTTTCTATTTTGTTCCTCTACATTTGTATATGCCTTTGCAAACTCTACAATGTTCATAGGTCTCATCATAGGGGAGATAAGGATTATCAAGGCATGAGTAATATCTTTCAATGTCAAATTTGTGTATACTCTTATCTCTTTCAATATCAATCTCTTGTTCTTATCATATAAGTGAATGCATTTGAGCATTAATTCAAGGACATCTATGGCTATTTTAAACCCTACTACCAAATGAAACCCATTTTCCATGATATGCCTCATGTAGTTACTTGCATTCATAGACATGAATCTAGTCACGAATGCATTTGTGTCAAAATGAACTATGTGTGTGTCTATTACTATGCCATAGGTGGGATACACTTGGGAATATAGGAGTGGCTCGAGAGATTCCTCTTTGACTTATATCATTCACTTACTCATGGCTTGTGTGAAATGAATTTATAATCACTACCATACTAATTAGGGTTATCGTTGATCTTTGTTTATCCAGCTCTTAGAAACTCAAATTAATTTTAAAAGTAGTGTAATTCAATTTCATATTGATTCGCAAAGAAAAAAATCAAAATTAGGGTCTACCCAACTTTTAATTTCATAATATCACAGTTTTAGAATTAGGGCTCAACTTAATTATACCTAGTTTTAATGAGATAATGCTCCCTAAACTGGGAAGATGTAAGTTGACTCCTTTTTCTTCTCTAATCCTTTGACTGCACTTTGTTTGTCCTTTACCTTACTAACTCTCCAACTTACTCGCTTAGTTTATTCGATCATAGGGTGTTTGTCAAAGTGATCTGTTGTTCTTTGAATTCACTTTTGTGATTAAAAATGATGATAAAAATACTTATAACTTTGTAAAAGCAAATAAAAAAAATTGCACTCAATCTAGAGAAAAGGTAGGTTGGCATTAATGGTGTAAATTTAAACATCCATTTTCTTTATTCATTTGAAATATATGAAGATCAGTTGGGTTATTTTTCTCTGTAATTCCCCTTATATCGCAAAACTAGTATTTTTATGCCTTAAGTTCATTTTGTAAGTGTGGAATAAGTAAATAAGTAAACACTTCTTAATAGGACATTTTATCAAGAGAATTAATAAGATATTAATCTAATTAAAACAACAAAACTCCTGAAAGCATCATATTGCTCTCTATATCCAAAGATTTATTAAATCACAGGGCTCTCAGATTTTGTAAGAATTGTGACTATTAAAATGTCAATCTAGATAATGAGATGTTTCTTAAATGTAAGAATCTAATCCTATATGATGATTTCTAAATGATATGGTGATGATACTGTAACTAAATTGACATGAAAATGATAAAAGAAACTACTATAAACTAAGATGTAGCTAAATTAAAATCCATGATTATGATTGCTACTCTAAAATGATTTTCTATTGCTATTGCTCAAATGCTTGACTGCTCTAATGTTATTTCTGCAGAGTAAGATTGCACAATTTTGGGATCCTTTTCCTATAGAGAGGGGTTGTATTTATAGATTCCCGATAGTAGATTTGTGAAGGGGCAACAAAGCAGAGGTCTGGATTTGATCTGAAGAATTCAATGGTGAAGGATGAAGTATTTTGAGTTGATTATGGAGATTTTTCCTCCCCACAAAAACACTTGACCAGATGATAGGAAGAATTCATGGAAGAAGATGGAGCTGGCCTAAAAATTTGTCTCAAATTTGTCTCCAAATTTTCTCATGAAGGTTGAGATGAATTAATTAGACATATTATATCTAATTTGGTAGGTAGAGAGGATTAGCAGTAGAATTGAATACTTAGATTTAATTGAATATTTGGATTTATTCAATTTAGGAAAGAGGATATTTAATTTAATAATAAAAAACTTTAGAAGTAAATATTTATTAAATAAATATAGAAGAAATATGATAGTTGATAGAAGAAAATAAATAATGATAATTAAATAAAAATAAAGTATTAAATTTGTTTATTTAATTAGGAAGAAATAATATAATAAAGATATAAAAAGTGAACTATGTAAATAAATATTTCTATTTATTTAATAGTAGAAGAATAAAAGGTTAATTAATCAAATAAATCATATTTAATTAATTAGATTATTGAGACCATTTTTAGGTGTATACATTTTTCTCCTCTTTGAAGTGATGTGTTTATGCATTGCTTCAAATAAAATTTTGTTGTTGCTGCTAGTATCGACGAAAAAATTTCAGATATGCCCCGGTTGTTGATTTTGTTGTGATGATGGATATATGCCCCCTTGAGAGTTAAATTAATGAATTTTTTATTTATTTGGTTTTTTTAAATTAATTTTTTGTATGATTTTCTAATGATTTGATAAAGATTTGATGATGAAATAATTTATCTCCCAACAAATAGTTATGAAAATGCCCCTGTGATGAAGTTGAATTAATTCTCCTATAAATAAATTAAATAAATCCCACTAAAATCCCTCTTAATCACTCTTTAAAAAGCTAAAAAGGGATTATTTTGAATTCATTTGTGCAATTGAGTTTTAAAAATTTGGGAGAGTGAATTTGAGCAATTTGGAGCAAAATGCCAATTCCTTACCACACTCACCGTTTCGAGTGCGTGCGTTGATACAACTGCTTGGCTGCCTACGGACCACCGGTACGTACCCATGAACCTCCTCATTTTTTGTGCATTTCAAATTTTGAGCTTTTTTTCGTCTTTTAATTTTTCAAATTCTTTTACCGCATTAGAAGCCCGAAGTGGCGCATAGGTCTCTTGTTTTAGCGCGTCGAGTAGAATAACACTTAGGTTAACTGTTTTAGCATGTCAATAGGTTTTATTAGCGCATGGATAGTTTTAGTGCCTAGATGAGATAATTTAGCACATTTGTAGGCTATAGTAGCACATAGAATGATTTAGTGCCTAGGTTAGATTTTGTAGCGCGTTGGTAGGATAAAATGGCACATGGACTGATATGGCGCATTGACCACCTATTTTGGCGCGTTGGTCAAATGAAATAGAGCATTGAATTTTTTAGCACTTTGACCACCTATTTTGGCATGTTCAAATGATCAAATAGCGCATTGAATATTGTGGAACATCAAAACACTGTTTTAGCACATTCAAGTCAGAATGATGTATTTTGTCAATTTTGTCCTTGATTTTGTCAATTTTGATTGTGTCAACCATTATTTTGATATGATTGATGATCTCAGTAGAATAGATGATGTTTAACCTCATGATCAACGAGGTTTGATGATTGATTGATGATAATTAATCCTCATAATAGGTGAGGAATAATTATAGTTTGATTGATATACCTCATGATAGGTGAGGTACAATTTATAAGATCGATAATTGACCTCATGATAGGTGAGGTTGATTTGATGATTTCTCACGAGATTTGACCAAAGTCTCACTAGATCTATTTAGATTTGATAGGTTGATTGATGTTTGATGAATTGACAAAAGATTTTTGACTTTCAAAATTCTTGTGATGATAGAAGGCATTGATGAACCTCCAGGTTTGTGAGTGGTTTCCTAGGACTTTCAATTTGATACCTTAGTTAGTGTAGCCTGAGATAGTTGTGATTACATGTTGTGGTTTGGCATCTCTCTTATATATGCCCCAGATTAGGATTATTCAGGGTCTCCTTACAGCCCTAGTAGAGAGGTGGCATAGCGAGCATAATACCTTTCACCTTCCTACTGGCGAGATGATTGTCACTCCTGAGGATTTATGGTGGATTTTGAGGATTCCTATCATTGGTGACCTAGTGTTATATGATTCTATAGAGCAGGGTGGGACTGATGCTCTCCGCGAATTTTTTCAAGATGATCATATTTGTGGTTATGAGATTTCATGGCGTGATATGGTGGATGTTTATGCCACTCTACCTTCAGTACTTGTTGGTTTCATTGGGGGTTCCTTTGTCCTGATCGCAGGTCAAAGGGACTTTTTATTGGTTGGGGTCATTTTTTGGAGAGTATGATTGTACATGGTACCAGATATGCGTGGGGCATGTGTATGCTTTCCCATGTTTATCATGATTTACATTTGGTTGTCTACCTCTGAGGTCATTGTTTGTTGAGAGGTGTTACATTATTATAGGTGTGGGCATGGGAACACATAGATGTTGCACGTCCAGTGATGGTGAGACAGAGGCTAGCCATGAGGCCATATATGCATATTTATGTAGGTCACCTTACTCAACCTAGACTGGGTAAGCTAGAGCATTGGAGGAGAGTATTGGATGATGTTGAGGTTGTCACATGGCGGCCTTATCTTGATTGTGAGTAGTGGGATGATGATGTGATTCAGTTTTTGTATCTCTCTCAGTCATTGCTACTTATTGGTCAAACTCATTGGGTGTCGAAGAGATTTATATTCAAGAGAGTGCTTAGGTAGTATGGTATCATGTAGGGCATGCCCCAAGGTATGCACATTATGGTCGATGTTAGATAGATTTTGTAGATTGGGAACCCTATCTCTCTTATGATGTTGTCATATAGGAGTGCCAAGCTCTACAGCCTTTATTTTGGTACATTCGTCTGGATATTACTGAGGTACCTACTATGTAGAGTATCTGGCCCTTCACCCCTTTCCATGGATTACTGTTTCAGATGATCCAGTGCCCTTACCTTTAGAGGAGGAGGATAGTGATGACGAGGAGGGAGATGGTGATGGTGATGGTGGTGGTGATGAGGGAGGTGGTGATGATGGAGGAGGTGGTGGTGATGATGATAGTGGTGGTGAGTCGGGTGGAGGTGTTGATGTACAAGATTTTATGGTGTCTTGTAGGAGGTGATCATTGGTAGCTCCCTCTGAGCACTGTGTGTGTATTGGTGTACCATCTTAGCATCAGCAGACTCAAATTGTGAGTCTACAGGTGCAGGTACAGACTTTACAGGAGCAGTTCATATGGGCACAGGGTTTATTATTTCAGACTCAGACTTAGATGCAAGCCCAGGCCTAGGCTCATGCACATTCTCTTGCATAGGTACAGGGAGAATTGGCAGCTGCAAAGGCACAAATTTCCACTTTGACAGCAGAGCGAGATGCAACCTGACAATTTTTTGAGCAAGCGCAGACTACCACCCAGAGACTACAAAGATTAGAAGATGGTACCACCATGGGTGATTACATGCAAGAGGTTATTTGTGTGGGTAGAGAGGAAGATTTTTATAGAGGTTGATACCATGATGTTGTCCCCTCTAAGCAAAGAGTCAATTATGCGCAATCTAGATTAGGTAGGACCCATTCCACGACTGTTAGTGTAGGTGTGACTCAGGCTCCATGGAGAGATCCGAAAGACCCTGGTACATCTGGTGGTAGAGGGACTGGTCCAGATATACTTGCACCTTTAGGAGGTAGCACCACATAGCTGCATGTTGTGATTTCTTGATTTTTGATACATGATGTATACGCCGGATTTTGATTCATAGCCATTTTTTATGTTGTATCTCCTTTTATTTCAGACATCATTGAATACTTGACATTATGATTTTGAGATCTATATGATATGCGGTGGATTGATCGATCTATATGTGCTCTATATGGTTTTATGATGGATGCATTTAAATTTCTCTTTTCTATATGTTATGTGATAATCAGTGATACGTTATGGATGCATTTAATAATCATGTGATATGTTATGATTAATGATGCTTTATCTATGATTTTTAACAATAGTGATTATGTGATTAATGATGGCGTATGGATGTGTGATGTATGTGGTTATTTACATAGATCGATAGATGTATGATGATTTGTGTATCTAAATTACGTGATAATGTAACAATATTCATGATAATGAATGTGATGTTTTAATGATAGATGAATAATATAGATCTATGATATGATAAATGGATGAATGATGATAATAATAATAGTTCTTTTAATGTATGCTTCATAATATGACAAATGGATGAATGAATATGTAGCTACATAGAGATTTGTTTTTGATAGTTTTCTCATGCCATTTTAATGATGTGATGATTTGAAAAATATGATATAATGTAAAATATATGATGGAATGTATGAATGATGAAATGCTATAATAATGTTCTTTAATGTATGCATTTAGAAGTGATTATGCAGCTATAGATAATGATGATATTTTTGTTAATTTCAAGTATTCTCAATTTGTTATTAAGGAAAGTTAACATCTTTTAGGAATTGGTTATCTATCTTTGGAACAAAATACTCTGCAGATGTATAACTATCATGGATGCAACCTAATGTAATCATGAAAAAGTTCTTATGCAAAAATTGTCACCTTAACAGCCTTTGTATTATGCTTTTTGATCATCATTGAGCCTTTAAAATATTGAAAGTGAGTACAAGCATCGATGATATGAGTTAGACTGTGATGACCTGAGTACTACTTTCATGATTTTTGATATTGCAAGTGAACACAAGCATCTAGGTATAATTAAACCGAGATGACCTAAGCATTTCTTGCGTAAACATACAAGAATTGAATCATTATACTATGTAAATTTGAAATGTCATTAGTGATATTTTATAGAGCACATCTCACGGAAATTCACATAGTAAATGATCAATTTACAGACAACAGACAAATAAAATACCATTCTCCTTCCTAGCTTCTCTAGTTCAATAGATCATCGAGTTTCTCCAAAGAAATGATAACAATAATCAAAGTAAAACATTTTGAACATTCACGCATATAGCGATAAAATCATAATTCAAAAGAAATAGCATCCCCCTAAAAATTTTCTCAATTTGATTCTGATTTCAACTGTTTGATATGGATGGTTGATTTCTTGAAATGTTATGATGTTCAATGTATGCTCAACGTTGGGTTTCACTTTGATCATTGTGTTTGTCACATTTGTCATATTGTTGTTGACCTATTTGTTTAAGCTCATTTTTATTGCCCCCAGTGAGTTCAGGATTTTGCCCCCAAGCTAGGGTGAGACACGACCATGTTTGCAATGTTATGATATTAAATGGAAATGATGGTGAAAGTGAACAACCATGACATGTTTCTAATAGATGGAACTGTTGATTTAAATCACAAGTAGTGCTTGTTTCTAGGTTTTCACCACATGTTTTTATTGCACTTTTTCAGACTTTATGATTTTTTTGTATTTTTTCATTTTTCATTTTTTATTTTTGTATTTCTTCCTTTTAACTTTTTTTTTTTGCATTTTTTCGTTACCAAGATGCCTGTTTGCCAGGTTTTCATCAAGGCAACCATGTTTCCAAGACTTGAACCATGCACTAGGTGATTTAGGTGTAGAATTTTCTAAGATGGATATTGTTGATAGGTTCATTGAATAAATCCCCTTTGGGTGTTGACGGTTGATAGGCTCCAAATCCATAGACTGATATGACCATAAAAGGACCTAGCCAATTAGGTTCAAATTTTTCTTTATTTTCTCTATCCTGTTGATTTTTAAGGTTTTCCTTTAGGACCAAGTCACCAACCTGAAAGACTCTAGGCTTTCTCCTATGATTGTAGCTCCTAGACATTCTTTGTTGGTATGCCTTTAAATGATTGATAGCTTGTTGATGGCATCCATCCAACAATTCCAGTTCTTGAAGTCTAGACACTCTATAATCCTCATCAATAGTTATACCTTTCAGTGATACACAGAGTGATGGAATCTCAACCTCGATGGGTAGTATGGCCTCTTATCCATATACCAAGGCATATGGTGTAGCTCTCATAGGTGTTTTGATGCTAGTTATGTATGCCCACAAAGAAGGGTTTAGTTGTATGTGCCAATCACATCCAACATCATTAACCATTTTCTTTAGAATTTTTACTATTGTTTTGTTGGAGACCTCTGCTTGGCCATTTCCATGAGGATAGTACGGTGTTGAAAAATGATGTTGGATGTGAAACCTTTCACATAGTTCTTCGACATCCTGATTTTAAAAGGTCTACCACTGTTTGTGAAAATGGACTGGGGCATGCCATACCTACAGATGAGGTAATTTAGTATGAAAGAATAAATCTGCTTCCTAGTGATTATTGTTAAAGGCACCGCTTTTATCCACTTTGTAAAGTATTTTGTGGTTGTGATTATGAACTTGTGTCCATTGGATAAAGATGGATTAATATTTCCTACCAATTCCAATCCCCACTAACAAAAATTCCATGTTGAAGTAAATGGTTACAATTCTTGTGTTGGTGTGTGGATTAGGTTTCCATGTATCTAACACTTATGGCACTTCTTAACAAATTGATAAGACTCCTTCTCCATGTTCGGCCAGTAATACCCCAAATGGAGGAGTTTATTGGCTAGAGTTAGCTCACTTGAATGAGTTCCACAAATACCTTCATGGACCTAATGTAAGGTTGTCTCAGATTTGTTATGTTCTAGACACTGAAGAAGAGTACCATCTAGACCTCGACAGTAAAGTATGTCTACTATTAAGGTATGTCGTCCGGTTTGGTGGATGAAGTTGCATTTCTGGTTTTTGGAAAGATCGGGAGGAAGGATATTGTCTTTTAGATAAGCATAGGTCTTTCCATAGATTGAGGATTCAACGTCATCTAAAAGGTATATGGTTTGTGATTCAGGATTATCATAAGCAGGATTAGACACTTGTTCTACCATAAACTCATAATGACCACGTTTTTCTAGTAACTGTAAGAGAGAAGCAATTGTCGCCATAGCATCTGCAGCTTTGTTTTCTACCCTTGGAATTTGTTCAAA
The DNA here is from genome assembly GCA_007115665.2 of Sequoiadendron giganteum. NCBI lineage: Eukaryota > Viridiplantae > Streptophyta > Pinopsida > Cupressales > Cupressaceae > Sequoiadendron > Sequoiadendron giganteum. Next base: position 202,220,396 of record CM021102.1, on the reverse strand, counting down.
CTTGATATCCATAAAGTAATTTTTGAGATCATCAATCAACTTCTTATATGGCATCAACTTTTCTTCTTTCATTTAATATTCATCATTTACTTGATAAATGATTAGTTGTGAATCTCCATATACTTGTAGCTCTATGATTTTCCATTCAATTGCTACCTTGATGTCGATGATTAGTGCCTCATACTCAGCTACATTATTTGTACATGGAAACATGAGTCTATAGGATGTTGGGATGGTGTGTCCTTGAGTTGTAACAAACAAGATTCTCGCACCAGACCCTCATTGTGTGTATGACCCATCAAAACATAGCCTCCATTGTTGTGTTGTCACAGTAAGAATGTTTGCATCAAGAAACTCAATTGTCATAGGATGATCATCGGTTAATGGTGCTTCACTTAGGATCATGACCCACTTGGCTAGTCTCCTTGTTAAAGCAGCTTTGTTGAGTAGATATTTTAAGGGATCAATCTTTGCTATGAGCCTAACGGTATGAGTCAACATGTAATACCAAAAATGTTGGGTAGAAAATACCACCACTAAACAAGATTTCTCAATGAAGGTATAATTTATTTCATAGCCATTCAGAGTCCTACTGATATAGTAAACAACTTGTTCCTTTCCCTCAGGATCTTCCTATGCTAATAATGCTCCTAAATAAATTTTTGTTGTTGCAATGTATAGTAACAATGGTCTCTCTTCTATAGGTGGCATGAGTATGGGTGGCGACATTAGATATTGTTTAATTTGATTGAAACTTTTTTCACACCCTTGATCCCATTTAAACAAGATATTTTTATGTAGCAAGTGATTGAATGGTGACTTTTTTCTGCTAATTGGGAGATAAACCTCTTGATTGATTGTAGCCTACCTTGTAGAGACCTCAGTTAAATTATATTCTTTGGTGGTGGAATTTCCATTATAGCCTTGACCTTGGTGGGATCCACTTCGATACCCTTCTCTGAAACTATGTATCCTAGGAGTTTAGTTGATGTAACACCAAAGACACATTTCTTAGGATATAATCAGACCTTGAACTTCTCTAATTTAGTAAAGATCTTTTCTAGGATCTCTAGATGCCCTTCTCTGGAATATGACTTTGCTAAAATATCATCCACGTAATCCTCCATAAAGGTATGCATCATGTCATGGAAGATGGAGGTCATTGCTCGTTGATATGTGGCCCCTGCATTTTTCAACCCAGAGGGCATGATGTTCCAGCAAAAGGTTCCCCATGGACATGTGAATGTTATTTTCTCTTGATCATCTAGTGCTATCTTGATTTGATTGTAACCTGAGAAACCATCCATTATTGATAACATGGCATGTCTTGTTGTTAAGTCCACAATAATATCAATATTTGGTAAAGGAAAATCATCCTTTGGACATGCCTTATTTAGATCTTAAAAATTAATACATATTCTGATACTATTGTCTAGTTTAGATACATGTACAATATTAGATATCCACTCAACATAATTGATAGACCTGATGAATCCTGCATCTAACAACTTTTTCAACTCAGCCTTTACCATCAAGGCGATATGTGGATGTATTTTCCTTAGTTCTTGTTTCACAGGTTTTATCCCAAATGGTAGAGATAAATTATGCATTAGGATATCTATATCTAGACCTGGCATATCAAAGTATGACCAAACAAATTTAATGCTTCTTTCCTCAAAGAACTTGAAAAATTATGGATTTTCTTGTTCTGTCATAGATGTTTCCAGGTGTAAAGTCTTTGCTTTTTCTATTGTGCCAATATTTATAGACTATGTAGACTCCACCAGTATTGATGATCTTTCATGATAATTCTCTTGAAAGGTGTCAAATCCCCCATATTTCGGTTCCTAAGAGAGGTTTTCACCATCAGATGCATTCTTTATTTTTATTTTTTCGATATCTAATGTTGTCATTAAATGGTTTTCACCATTAGATCCATTATCCCTGTTTTCCATTTTGCAACTGGAAGATTTGAAACCCTCCTGACTGAATGTATCGTTATGAGATTTATGATTAGAACTTGCATCAAGTTCATTACAACAAAAAAAATTTACGATAGTGACATCATTCGCAAAGATGAGTACATTGATAGGTTCACTTGGTTCCTAGTCGATAAGTTCAGGATGTACTAAGGGTAAAAAGTCATCAAATTGACTAAGCTCAATGAAAATGAGGGTTCCAATAGTTATGTTGTCAGGGTTTTTAATAGTGATGTTGAGGTCTATGATATTACTTTCCTCCAATTCATCTATCTCACTTGATGTTTGGTCATCCTCACTTGAGTCATCGATATTTTTTTATTCAAATACAAGTGTTCTAGTCCCCGAGCTTTGTCCCTCCTCGCGTGTGGGTGCATACTCTTTTATGACGTTAATTTCTATGTTTTTGTATGATACTTCAGTTAAAATATCCCACTCATACTCATTGGAATCCACTTCAAAACTATCTCTCATTTGAAGGATTCTTTCAACAGCCTTTTGAGCCATTTCTTATTTTGCTTCCTTTGTATAACCCAGTCTTGTTTTGTCCTTTGACTGAAGGGTGAGAGGTTGAATGGGTTCTATGATGCCTTCCTTTCTTTTTCCAATAGGACCTTTTCCTTCATACCCTATTTTCTCTAAGATAGATTTTCCCTTTCCATATTGATCTATCTTTATGCTAACATTTTTTTATGTGGATACTTCTTCATCTTTGTATAGCCAGTTGAGGATGGCCTTGTCTTCTGATTCATCTTCTAGAGTACCTTCTTTTACAAATATTTCATCTTGAATTTGTGGTAGGTTGTGATGATTGGTGTGTTGTCATTGATGGTTTCCCATATGATTTTGGAGATGGCAGCAACTATGAAAGACATAGTGACTGCCCAATGGAATATTCTCCCATGCCTTTGTCGGTTAGCTGGATCTTTTCTTGAAATTGTTGTGATAGAGTATTCAGGTGACCCTCATTGTCTGATAAAGTGGAATCAACAACACTTGTGTCTTTCAATTGGCCTTTTTTCTCAACCCATTTAGACACAATTTTTAGTTGCTTTTCACTGTTTGAAGACGTAGAAGTGCTTGCTTCTCTATTATGGGGCACAAAAGTGTCTTGAGCTATTTTAAGCATGTTGTAATACTAGGGATTGTTTTATTCTGTTGATATAGTCACTTCTTGTCCATTGACTGGGAATTTAAAACACTGATGATAAGTTGAAGGCGCCACTTGAATTTCATGAATCCATGGATGTCCCAAGAGTATATTATAGGTTAGCTCTTTTTGTAGCACTTGGCAAACTATATTCTTCACAATTGGTCCTACTTGAATAGGCAACACGATCAATCCTTTGGAGGATCTCTCTTCTTCATCATAGGATTTTATTGTTATTTTCCTTATGTTATTGATAGCATCATCAGAATAACCTAGTGCATGGATCAATTTTAAAGTGCAAATGTTTAAACCAGCTCTACCATCTATTAGGACACATTCAACATGGTGTTTTTGGATTAAAAATTTGATATGTAGTGTTGCAATGTGTGGATGATTAAGTGATACATCATCTTTTTCAGAAAATTATAGACAATGAGGTGTGGTTAAATGTCCCACCATAGCTTTAAATTGATAGACATCTAGATTACTGGGTATTGTGGTGGCTACAAGAGCTTGTTCCAAAACCTCCTTATGAGATGGTGAGATTTTAAGGAGTTCTAATATTGATATATGTGCTGGTATTTTCTGCAATTGATCGACAATGTTGTATTGACTTGAAGGGGGATTAGTGGTTTTAGATGCAACTCCTTTCAATATTACCGTGCATTTCCCCCTTGTTGTTACATTGACCGATTGGTAGTCTTTCTTTTCTCTGATTTTTATGACATTGATTTGATTGTTGGATGTGTCTATGTTTGAAGTCAGATCTAATGGTATAATGTCATTGGTTCCAATTTTATCAACCTAATTGTTAGTGACAGCATCATTCTCAACCGTATAAATAGAAAATATTGTGCCATCATAAACATAGTTTACATTTTTACCTTTACCGTTTGTAGAAGAAGATTCTCCCTTTTCATAATTTGGTAAAGGATCCTTAAATGCAATATGATCATTGTTGGTTCGATGCCCTTCTACGAATACCTTTTTACTATCAATCAAATCTTGGACTAGATGTTTTAACTACATACAATCATTTTTCTTGTGTCCTTTGTTTTTGTGAAAGTTACAATAGTATACATCATTCCACCAAAATGGTTTCACTTTTGGTTCCCAATTTCTTGCTTTAGGTAAAGTGATAAGTCCATTTGCAATAATTTCTCTCATTATTGATTCTAGTGTATGTCCCAATCGTGTGAATCTTCATTGGTTTGATGATCTTTGATATGATTGCGGTTTAGATTCTCCATTGTTCGGAAATTTGTTTTGATTGACACTTTGGTTGATGTTTTGGTCATTATTTTGATTGTTCTTTGGTGTAGATGTCGTCAAATTAAATACTGGTTTCACATTTTGTGTGTCATTTGTTGCATCATTGTTTCCAGTATTTCTATTATTTTGCTAAAACTTTAGTTTATCATTGTTACCATAATTATTTGAGGGATTTATATTGTTTGACCCTTCAATGAAATGTTTTATCACCCCTCTTTTTAGCAAAGCTTCTTCGATCTTGAGACCATTTTCAATTACTTTCTCAAATGTGGGAGGACATTGTAGTTCAAGCCTATAGTTCATGTCTTTGGTTAGGTTGGCAATGAATAATTCCATCTTTTCTTCTTATAGAATGTGGATATCTAGCAAACAACCTTCACCATCGTTGTAAAAATGAGAGGAATTTTTTTCCTTTTTTTTTGTTTCATTTTGTAAAGGTCTTTTATTGTTACCTCATGCTGAATATTATAGGAAAATTGTGAGATAAACCTGTTGACTAGTTCTTCAAAAGTTCAAATCCCTGGTTGCATTTTAGAGAACCATTCCATACATTGACCTCCTAAGCTCCTTGGAAATAATCTCATTAGATAGGTTTCCTCTTGTGAAAATTCTAAACTCATGGTTCTGAATTCCCTCACATGGTCAATTGGATCTGTTTTACCATTATACTTGTCGTATTTTAGGAATTCACAATGTCTAGGAAATGGTATCATGTCCACACTTGGATCGAAAGGATAAGGACAAATGTCTTGTAGTGAGTATCTATTAGTGTTTCCCTTTTGCATATCTTTAAGTTTTTGTTGCAAGTTTTTATTTGATGTGTTAGGGAAACCACTTGATCTATGTTTTGTGTTTCAATTTTAGTTGATCTAGGTTTCTCTTTTAATCGATTGATATCAAAGTCTTTTGTAATTTTTGCACCTAGTTTCACTAGCATCAAAAGGTATTTTTCCATGTCTTGTTCTAATACTTTTTCCATAAATTTATGGAAATTTGGATCTTGTTGTGTTGTTTGGATGTCCTCTTGGGTTATTTCATTGGTGTCATTTTGGTGGAGTCTCCTCCAAGGATTTTCTTCAGCCATGGTGTTTTGTGTTTCAATTTCCTTTTCTCTAAGTTTTTGTCTTTGTAACCTTGTCAAAATTGGCATACAAGTGTTTGTTCTTCTCACTAAACTTTGATCTTTCTATTTGGATGAGTGTCAAGGTATTAACTTAAGTCGAATAGAATGATAAATTATATTGATAAGACTAAGCTAAAAATATGATTATTTTGTTTTGTTTCTTGATTGTGGGATGACAAAATCCTGATAAAGAAACTTGACCTAATAATCCAAAATTTGTGTGATAGTTTAGACACCTTAAGGTTGCAAGATCTTGGTTTAATTTGATAAATTTTGACTTGTAAGTCCTATCTTTCCAAGTTTAAGACACTGTTGTGCTAAGGAATTTTTTTTGCTCTGACAAAGATCCCAATTTTGATGCTAACAGTTTGATACTTGTCTCAAATAGTTCATTTTTTATTTTTTTTCTGTGTATGCGCTATAACAAGTAGTCAATGTGCTAAAATAGACTGTGAACGAGCTAAAATACATGCTGTATACGCTATCAAACAAGTTATATGCACTAAGACAGACTGTGGATGCACTAAAATACTGGTAAATAATGATGACAGACTGTGCAAATTCATTGTAAGATATGATAGATGCATCGAAATAGTGGTTGTACATGCTAAAAAAGATTGTGGATGTGTTATAACAAGTTTTCAATGTGCTAAAATAGACTATGCATGCGCTAAAAGACTGGGTCTACATGCTAAAAAAATTTGTGTATGCGCTAAACTGGAAGTTGTCTGAATGTTCATAGTTTTGTCTTTTTGTTCTGGTTTTTCTTAGTATGATGATTAATTTTGAGGTTTTATTTTCTAACCAGTGAAGATAGTGGATAAGTTTTGTGTTTGTAAATCTCATATTTGGATAGCCTATTGGGATGATACCTTTAAAAATAACTTCACACAATACAGCTAGATTGTAAATAGTTTGTGTCATATTCTATTCATTAAACATGTAGTGAGTGTTCTAGAATCTGGTCTGATTCTTTCATTTCCATGGGTTTGACACAAAAACAAACAGTTCAAGCACTTTTCTATCTCAAGTAGGTCACTTAGAATACCACAACCCACAACTTGCAACTATGTCAGCTCACATAGCCTTGTCACCCCCTAGAGGGTTCTTGTTGTTTTTCCTTTCCTGAGTCTTAACCAAAGTCGAATCCTCCACTTTTGGCCAGGGTCTCTGATAGTTATATGGTGAGTGTCTTGGCGGCAGATTCTTCCCTCCCCTTTCACCGTGATATAAGAAGTGCTCAAAAATTGACACAATTGGATTCTACACTAAAGTTCGTAGATAGGGTATCCATTCAAAGAGGCAATTGGTAAACTCCCTCAAGAGACCTCCCAATATTTAGAACAAATATTTTGGGGATGGTTATTTTGCACACTTCCATTGAATTGTGGGTTTCCCCAAATTCACTTTTGATTACAGTGAGTTGGAAAACCTAGCTTTGGTTGTTCCCACTTAGTTCGTTCCCATAGGGTGAGTAATTTTTCCCACTATGGAAAGCCTTCTAAAGGATTTAATAAAATTGTAAATAGAAAGTCTCTCATTCTAATCACCTAGTTAAGGGGAGAGCATAGGCCTATTGCTTTTGAGACACATAAAACATGGGGTTCAAACTATTTCTTTAATTAATCTAGATGCACTATTTTAACCAAGGAAAAAGAAAATAAAATAACTTAAATCCCTGCAAACATCATTAGTTATTTTTGTGAGTTTTGTCTTTGATCGGCTTATGTTTTCTAGCAACTATCTTTGACAAGCATATTTTGTACCTGGAACATAGAAAACAGTGATTAGACCTTCAATTTTTAAAATTCTGCAACAGTAATCAAGTGCGCCACAATAATGGTTAGATGTGCCAAAATAGAATTTAATGTGCTAAACTGGGAGTCCTATGCACTATAGAAATTGATGTATGTGTTAAAACAATAGGTTTATGCGTCGAAAGAAAAACCATTGGTTGGTGACACATAAAATTTGATGCATCGGAACAGTTGTTGAACGTGCTAGAATAGTTTTCTAATGCACTGGAACAATTGGTGAACGCACTATACTATCTATCGTATGCGTCATAAGATCTCTCGATCACGCTAAAACAATCACGTCATAATCCTATGAGAATAATTTTTAGGAATAAATGTTAAAAATGGGGTTTGGGCCCCACGGTGGATGCCAAAATGTAAGTGTGGAATAAGTAAATAAGTAAACACTTTTTAATAAGAAATTATATCAAGAGAATTAATAAGATATTAATATAATTAAAACAGCAAAACTCCTGAAAGCGTCATATTGCTCTCTATCTCCAAAGATTTATTAAATCACAGGGCTCTCAGATTTTGTAAGCATTGTGATTTTAAAATGCCAATCTAGAGAATGAGATGTTGCTTAAATGCAAGAATCTAACTCTATATAATGATTGCTAAATGATATGGTGATGATACTGTAACTAAATTGACATGAAAATGTTAAAAGAAACTACTGTAAACTAAGATGCAGCTAAATTAAAATCCATGATTATGATTGCTACTCTAAAATGATTTGCTATTTCTATTGCTCAAATGCTTGATTTCTCTAATGCTATTTTGGCAGAGTAAGATTGCACAATGTTGGGATCCTTTTCTTGTAGAGAGGGGTTGTATTTATAGATTCTCGACAGCAGATTTGTGAAGAGGCAGCAAAGCAGAGGTCTGTATTTGATCTAAAGAATTCAATGGTCAAGGATGAAGGATTTTGAGCTGATTATGAATATTTTTCCTCCCCACAAAAACACTTGACTAGATGATAGGAAGAATTCGTGGAAGAAGATGAAGGAGTTGGCCTGAAAATTTGTCTCAAATTTGTCTCCAAATTTGCCCGTGAAGGTTGAGATGAATTAATTAGACATATCATATCTGATTTGGTAGGTAGATATGATTAGTTGTAGTATTGAATATTTAGATTTAATTAAATATTTGGATTTATTCAATTTAGGAAAGAGGATATTTAATTTAATAAATTAACTTTAGAATTCTATGTTTATTAAATAAATATAGAAGAAATATGATAGTTGATAGAAGAAAATAAATAATGATAATTAAATAAAAATAAAGTATTAAATTTGTTTATTTAATTAGGAAGAAATAATATAATAAAGATTTAAAAAGTGAACTATGTAAATAAATATTTCTATTTATTTAATAGTAGAAGAATAAAAGGTTAATTAATCAAATAAATCGTATTTAATTAATTAAATTATCCAAACCATTTTTAGGTGTATACACATTTTATTGTAGTCAGTTTATGCTTGGAATTATTTTTATTCCTTAAGAAAGTATTACAAGGCATTTGTGGGAAACACAATTGCTACCAAATTTCAAGGATTCCAACTAGATATGGATATTATAGATGTAGGATATCAAGTTTGATGGCAATAAAATTATCTGTGAAATTAGTGTTGGGAAAATATGTCTCAAACTTGCAATTACATAAGGTTTACTATTGATAGGTAAGTTTGGGGGCGTGGGAAGGGGGGTGGGGGGAGGGTACCCCCCACTAGGGGTCTAGGGGGGTCATCCCCTTTGCGGGGGATTGGAGGCAACACCTCAAAAGCCAAATTTTATGTATATTTTATTATTGTAAATTTGGAACATTCATCATTAGGTTTTAGATATGACAGTAGATATTTTGTTGGCTTGTCTTGACCTAGAAGGCAACCTTATTTTATGAGGGCATTGTATTACAGCTACGTATTGTGATGTATTATGAGAGTCTAATAGCGGTCGTTTTTCCTCTGGATCTTTGGTTGGTGATACTCCTATGAGAAGCTTGATTTGTAAGTATATTGTAATCTTCATGATTTTTCAAAAATATATTGGGCGGCTTTTGGAGTGAGGGGTTTTTCTACCAAAGGATTTTCTCCACGTAAATAACTATGTTGTGGTATGCATGATATTTATGTTTAAGTTTTTTGTAACTGTTGTAAAGATTTGTAAAGTTTTACATTATCCTCCTCTCAAGATTAGTATAGGAAGTTGTTACAACTTCCTTACAATTAGTCATATTTTACTTTGGGATGAGTGCAACTACAACCATATAATACATTGGGTTCAATTAAAATCATTACCTCATCGGTATTGCCTTTGTTGATGATAATTATACTTTGTGGACAAAATAGTTGAAAGTGCAACTATACATTTTAAGTGTCTAAATAAAATGTCAAGTCCATGCAAAGGAATATTTTTATCATAGGAGAGATATAAGAAGATTCCTTAATATTTTATGAGAATAACAGTACCAAAAAAAATTGAGTAAACTTATCTAATGTGGAACTATTGAATGCACAATACAATTGAGAAGAGGGGTGAATCAGTTGTACCTGAAAACTTCAAAACCCTCACAAAAATTAAAATCCACATTAATTAAATTAGCTCTTAATCTGTTAGACTTATCATGAAAGTAGATAACAAAAATAGAACCAAAGCAACATCATGCACAATTGAACACTAGATTTACATGGAAAACCCAAGAAAGGAAAAACCATGGTGAGGATGTTGAACACCCAAAATAATGAGAGGGGGGGTAAATTAGTATTCTCTTAAACCATTCAAAAATTAAACATCCAATTACTAATGCATATTCAACTACAAAAAAGAAATAAAACATGAAACATTCACAACATCACATAACACATGAACACCTATATTTTTACATGGAAAGTCCAAAATAGGAAAAACCACGATGAGGGTTAGTTCACAATATATTATAACTGGTCAAAGTATATTTACAGAAATTCTCACTACAGGTGAACTCACTGTCCAAGTGGACTCATTGTCCATAGAGGAAACGATAGAAGAGAGATGGTGGCTCACAACATATTTTTGAATTATTACAATTGCATCTTATGTATGCATGAATACAATCCCATTGAAGCACGATAACAAAATTTAACTGATTCTAATTCAACACTCTAACTCACTCTTCATTTTCACAATTTTGATCTTCAACTTAACATTCACCTTAAATTTTCACTACTCTACTTAAACTCGCATCACACACATCACTTATTATTTTCCATACCACAAAAATACCAAAAATAATCCTCCAACATATATATCTGCATCAAGTATAACATCAATTAGGTCAGCCTAATTAGATGTAATACCCAAAATGTAACTTATCATCTCCAAAAAAATTCATCCACACAACATGCCATAATTCAAAACTCAAAATATCTTAAGGTGGGTCAGCATGGACCTATAATAGATCCCACATAAGATTGCAATACATATTTATCCTTCGCACAACATCAAACATGTTAGGTCAGCTTCATATAAGACCTAAAACCAAAAACCTTCATCTCTGTATCCACATATCAACACATGCACCTCAAAACTCAATGCCATTTGGAATCCATGCTCAACTAACATTTGGAAACCTATCTCCAAAACTGCAAGGCCAAAAACCTATTTGCAAAGAAGTGTGGATTCTCCCACACAAACACGTTGTATAGAAAAATGATTGTGAACTACCAAGTCCAACTATGTTACTCATATCTCTCAGTCCACTTGTCTAAACATGATGAAATATTGGAATTAGGTACATCTAACTGTGGAGAAAAAAAATTCCTTCAACGTTTTTTATCCTTAAAGTCTTCTTTTGCCCCCTACTTTTTTGCGTTATGATGGCACTACGCCCCGAAGGCTAAAGGTTACTCTTGCATAAAAGTGTACAATGAACCACGTGGTGGTTGCCAAACTTTTCTTTATATCTGTGAAACCCAATCCTAGACCTGCATAAGCATAGAAAACAAACACATTATTAGATCCAAATGCAAATTAGAACTAAGATTCCCCATGAAATTCCTCTACAATGCTCAAAATAGGAAAGAAATGAAGAACAAAACAAGAAAAGCAATTAAATCCTATTTAAGCACGCAAACTCTCAATCCCATGGGGGAATTGATGCCAATTTGATGTGGAAATTGGCCCTTTCCCAACTCCTTTGCAAGCTTGATGAAAATTGATCCACTTGATGATGAAGAACAATGTAATTCCTTGATAAAATCTGCAATAACCTAGCTATGATGATGGATAATGTTATGGAAATCGATGAACTTGCTCAAAATGTGAAGATAGTGACTTTGCTCTGAGTTGTGTCTACTAAATGTGAAGAAAATATTTCTATTTATAGAAAGACAAGATAGAGGAATGAGAAAAATGAAGCAATGTGGGATCATTGAACATCCAATGGCCAAGTGCCACTTGTCAAGATGTGAATGGAGCAAGCTTGAGCACATTTTGATGAATGAGCCAATAAATGATATTAGGTGGATTTTTAAATTCATGAAATGACTTGTTAGAGAGGGAAAAAAAATGACTTAAATTCCACTTGGCTCAATGCACAAGGACATGTAAGAGGAGATAAATGTTTTGTTGGAAGGACAAATCCACTTGGAGGGATTTTCAAACTTGGAGGAACATTCCCCTAAAGATGCCATGGTGAGAGAAAATATAGATTTAATAAATCAATTAAATGTATTTTCATGTGCAAGTTGCAAAATCTAGAAAAATTATTTGATTAGGATTAAATTAATGAGGATTTGATCAATTTAATAGGAGATTAGATGATGTGACAATTTGATTTATACTTTGGGTTGATTTAAATCAAAGTTGAGAGGAATATGACTTAGACTTTGATTAAATAAATATTTTGATTTATTTAACTAAAAAGGAATGATGTTAGATTAAATTAAATAAAGATTGATTTAATTCAATAGAAATACCTTAAGGATTTAATTAAATAAAATGACTTATTTAGTTAAAAAAAGACAAGAGGGTTAATTAAATAAGATTGATTTATTTAATCAAGGGACGAAAGGTGATGACTAGCTAAGAAGATGATTCAGGACGTAACGATGTTAGTAAGCTCAGGATCAAATGTGTAGGATCAAAAATGTATTTTTTCCATGTCTACATTTTTCCCCTCTTTGAAGCAATGCACCTATTGTGTTGGTTCAAAGAATAAACTATCTGAGATCAAAATTTAAAAATTCCTCAATTTTTCAATGCCCTAGCGAGAAGGATTACGCTAGCATACTGCCCCCTCGAGAGATCGAGCGAAAATGTTTGATTTTTCGATCGGGATCATGATAAAATGTGAGAGGAGTGGTTCTATTGATCAGAGGATGAAAGATAATTCTTTAGAAAGATCATATATTTGACATAGAAAATTTATAGACAATCATCAGCGATGGGTAGCCTCGTGTATATTTTGATACAACACACCAATGTTGGATAGAAATGTTAGTAAAGATAGAAGAATAAGAAGAAAAGAATGATGACAAGAGGATACAACAAGTCCATGATCTACAAGACTTTATTAGAGATGATGATGGATGATGATGATTTTATTATGAGGAATTGAGATTTTAAAAGGACCGTTTACCTTATATTTGATAATACACATAGGTACAATGCATCAAGGTATAAAGAATCAGGATGGCATTGTACCTAGTGTGATGGACTTTGTCTCGACAATCAGATAGGAGCACCCTTGTTCACACTTGGCATACGAAACCTTATTCAGAATGAAATTCAAATATTCTAAACATCTCGGACCAAAACAAAGAAAATCAAGCCTTCTTATGTGGTCAACAAGATACCTAAAACATCCTCCCTACAAACCAAACAAAGCACGCATGACGAAGTTATTTTACAAGGATATCCAACAAGCACAACAGATAAAAAGATAATAATCGTTTCCCCATTCCTTTCTCTCTAAACCGTTTTGATTAGGCATCATCGAGAGGTCATTGAAATGAGCGCAAAATAAGATAATTCAAAAAGACCAAGATAAAGTAAACAAACAAGTTAATGTTCTTCATACCGCTAGCCAAGACTAAACTATGGTGATTCCTAATGTTGATGTCCATTGTAGGAAGGATGCATCCTAGGACATGTTGTGATCAGGTGATGATGAGATTGACTGGATGATAAGATATTGGTACTCTGAGTTGATTAACTTGTTGACTTACTAACCTAGACTTGAGACTTTGATGATTAGGTGTTCACTTTTGAACCCGCTAGACTTGCTTCTGACTGACTTACCAAAGGGTGAAGATGATGATGATTTATTATGAGCGCATGATTATTTCAGGTGAAAGCGAGTTGAGACGGGTGCACCATTTTGGGTTTTTTCAAATATTTGGATGTTTTTGGTGTTTTGAAATGTTTTGAGGTTGTTTTGATTTTAGGGTTTTTTCAATTTTTTGGATTTTATTTTTTATTTTTATTATTATTTTTTCTTTATGAGATTTTATGAATGTTTTTGGATTTTGTGTCTCGAGGGCCAATCAAATATTAGCCTTGCCTACGTTTAAGCTCAGAGATGACGTAGTTTGGATACCATTTTTTTTACTTTTTCTGACTTTTTGACCTGTTTTGTGATTTTTGATATGTTTTGAATGTTTTTGGATTTTTGCATGATTTTGATGATTTGGATACGAATATGTGATGATATCAGTGCTCTATTTCAGGATTTTGTTGAAAACAAAGCTAAGGTTGATTGATGGATTGATGATGATAACATTGTTGAGGATACACAACAATGCAAAGATAGTGTTAAGAAACACGAGGATTGGGAAGGATATCCCAAGATGATGATGGATTGATTTAATTTTGATTGATCAGGATTTTGAAGCTTGCTTTGGCACAAAAAATGTTTGAATGATTTTATGTGACGTTGAAGTATAAATTAGATGCAACTAATATTGATTGTTTGGATTGATGTTCGATGAAAGATAAAGCTTGATAAGGAACATCTTCTTGTCAAAATATGCCATGGGCTAGTGATTTGGATTTTTTGCTCACAAATGTTTGACCAATTTGATTTCATGTTTTCCAACATTCAGATCACCACATAAGTGTGAAGATATAGATCAAGATTTATTCCCGAAGAAAGATGTAAATATTTTCCCCCAGTGTCTAGCAATGTATGGAATGCCATGGGTGGATGCTTGGATCAGTATATGAATGGATAAATACGGTAAGCATGCAAATTATTCCAAGGATTATCTTGCGATAAGATAAGATGTTCAAACAGAGGATGCTCATTTGGATAGTGCTTCCTGGCTCGGATAATGTTGGCTTGGATAGGATCAATGAAAATGACCCATGTCAAGATGTTTACCATAAATAGGTGTAAAGTGTGCACCAAAATTTTATCAAGATCAAGATAAAGCAGGTAGATGGAAATGGGTTGGATAAATAGTTCATGGATGAATGGATTTATTATGGATAAAATGGAAGGAATGTTGGCTTTAATGAGGGATGTGATAAGATGCTTTCTCTTGAAATGGCACACATAGATGCTTGATTCTACACATGATGCTTGTTTTATAGGTTTTCATCATGGTACTTGCCCAAATCACCACCAAAGTGGTTTTCACTAGAGGACAGTTTTTCTTTTTACTGTTTTCAATCTTTTTTCTAATTTTTTTGGATTTTAATATTTTTGGATTTTTTGCTGAAAAATTTTAAGCTCATGTTGAACCACTTAGTACTACTAACATTGATGTTTCTGTCATAATGTGCCACTGATATCCTACTTGAAGAAGTTTCTTTACCAAGATTCATGCACTTGAATACAACTTTTGAGATTCTTGATCTACTTTGTTGATACCAGAGTTGACTTTGTCTTTGTGCGCACATCACAATAAAGTGCCTTTTGAATCCTTATGATGAAGGGTTGTTGCCAATACATGGTCAATGTGAGAATTATATATCATGCGTGGAGTCGTGGATGGTGGAGTGTGTTTAGGAATAAAACATGGATTGGTTGATAGTTTGGTACCTTTGACTCTCCAAACTTGGGAAGATGAACAATAATGGGTGGATACAGAAGTGCATGGAATTATGACCAGCTGCTTGATATACTTTGTACGTCGCTTGAGAAGCCTGCTTTTTCCTTTGTGGACATCTTTGATGGATATTTTTCCCTTTTGATTTTTCCCCATAGTTTCTTTGACTAATGGAGTTTGATAGGGATAATCTTTTTTTGTATTCTTTGGTATCCACTTGTATTTGATTTTTACTTCATGCTTCACTACTTCTTTTTCTTTGATGACGTTTTTCATGCTTTGATTCAAATATTTCTTTTGATGTTGGTCCCAATTCATGGATGGGGTGATGGGTGGATGAAGATTCATGACGTGGCTGGTTATAATATTGGCATTGGTTTCATCATAAGGATCCTTCGTGCTCCTTGTGTTGACCGTTTTCTTGAGACGAAGTTGCCCCTAGTATTGAATAACCAAGACCTTCATGCTTAGGATTTCCAATAATCTGCACTAGTTCTAGGATACCCTGTTCATGTAGGCCTAATCCTTTGCCTTCATAATTCATTTGTTGAAACATTTTATTTGCAATAGGATATGATTTATCTTGGAAGAAAGGTGCTAATCCTTCTCTTCTCTATCGTGGATCTTCAAAGGTGATAACTTCTTCATTGATAGGATAATTTTCCCTTAAAAAGGTGAGTGATCCAAGTTTATAAGTGATATAACCCTCCATCTATGGGATGAATTCATGATTGATATCTTTGGCTTGATCTTGTGAAATATCAGATTTTAATGCTTCTTCAAGAGGCATTGATGATTCACTATCCACATTAAAGTATTCCTCATGATTCATTTTTGATATACCTTCACAGGATGTTTCTAATTCACCACTTCTGTAGGAGTCTTCTTCATGACCCATTTCTGATATGTCTCTAGATTTCTCTATATCTTGATCATGTGTATAAATGTTAAGAGTAGGAGACTCTTGTTCCTTGGTAATGATATCAAGAGTATGAGACTCCTATTTTGAATGAAGATCATCTACATGTCCATCCAAAGAAATCATCGCATGGGTTGATGGAGAAGCATGTAACATATGGATATGATCATCTTTTGTGAAATCTTGTATACATAGGAGAGTGGCCATTAGATCATTGTAATATCTTGGAAATACAAATTCTTGATCTTGAATGATTTTAGAATTACTTTCGACATGCTTTGGATCAAGTTTTTGGCATGGGTCAATTTCAAAAGATGGATTTCTTATAGAGGTTTCTTGGATATCTTCATTCGGAATGGGAAGTGGCTCAATATCCTTTTGGTCTTTGAGTGGATTTGGATCTAGTGTTGAGTTGAGGATTACTTCAATATCTGTAACCATGAGGTCAAAGGATGTCAATATGTCTTGGGAAGGACCATTGCTAGACCTTGGTGGAAGATTTTGATCATGCTTTGGAATACGTTCTTGAGATATGTCCTCTAATTCGTTAGGTGATGTAGAGACATTTTCAACATGATCACTGGTGGATGGATTGTGGATTATGTCAATAGGATCAAATAATGTTAACACGTATTGAAATAGATCACTAAAAAGTGGCTCTTGATGAATGTTGATTTGATCATTGGATGGGGTAGACATATCTTCACAGTGCTCATTGATGGATTGATTTTGATCATTGTCCTCAATAGTTATGGTGGAGAGATTGTCAATGTTTTCAACCATAAGATCAAATAATGTTATTTTTTCTTGAATTGGATCATTGTTGGGTATCTTTGGTGGGTTTTGATCATGATTGAAAAGTGACTCTCGATATACATTGATTTGATCATCGGAGGAGATGGAAACATCTTCAAGGTGCTCATCAATGGGTAGTTGTGATTGATCTTTGAGATGTGATGACTGATCTTCGAGATGGGTTGATTGGGTTTTTGGTTCATGTTGTTGATATCCAACCTCTTGATATTGTTCTTGATATGGTTATGGAGACAACTCAATGATTTGATGGCATGGTTCAACCAATGGAAGAGTGTATTGATTTTGGGGTGGAGATGTCTCTTGGTGATATGAATCAATGAGTTTTTTGAGTGTAGCAATTTTGTTTCACAAGATTTGACATTGGCATTATTGATATGGTTGACTTGGTTGTTGAGCATGCATGTTTGGCATGTATACTTGTGGTGTTTGCATGGAATCATGGATGGATTGATCTTGAACAATGTTTTGATTTGGTATGATGTTTAGATTTAGCATTATTGGTTGATATTGAACATTGTTGTGATTGGGAAACACATTGCTTGGATTTAGGTAGCTTTGATTTTGTATGGCGTTACCTTGAATTGGATCAATACATGGAGTTGTTAACATATTGTTTGGAGTTTTAACAACATTGGTGTGATATGCAAACATATCTATCCCAAAGTTCACCAAGTGTGGATTTGATATGTTCATGTTTGGTAGGCTTGCACTTGGTATAGTCACATTCGACATGTATGGATTTGGTGGGATAATTTTGTTTGGAATAAGACTCATGCATTGATTGTTTGGTTGATAGATTTGTAGGTTTTAAATTTGATTTTAATCTACCATAGGGAAAGGTGTTCCAAAATTTAGATTGCAAAAACTCACATTTGTTGTATCATTGAATTTTGTAGGAGCTAATTATGCCATGTATGGATTGTATAAATGTGAGTTTTGATAATCCATTTGTATTGTAAGGCTTTGATAGTCTAGTTGATTTAGACCACTCATGATGTATGAATCAAGTTTATATTCCATGTTTTCTTGTGTTTTGACCTTGTTGACCTCTAAGGGATTTAGGACCAATTATGGGATGAAAGATGAAAGGGTGAGTGACATGGGTGTTGGAACTTTTGAAAACTTTGGATGAATGTTAGACTTTGGTATTTTTAGATTTTGGATTTTGGATTTGATTTGGATAATGGACTTATAAATCCCAAAATGTTGGATGTGATCTTGGGGTAACTTGTCCACAAAGGTGATAATTCAACTAAATGTGTGAGGAAGGATTCATCCACACATATTTAGCCAAAAAAAGTGATTTTGATTTTGATTGAAGGTCTTACCAAAAGTCTAATATGAATGATTTTTCCAAAGTTCCAAAGGTTGTTTGTGGGATAGAGATGATAGATGTTTGGATGGATGAAGTGTTTGATTTTGATAGTAAATGAACCTAAGAAGGAATTTGTTTACTAGACCAAGATATAGAAGAACATGCTTTTCCCTAAGAGTATTTCAAACCAAAAGACCAATGTTTGCATGGAAAACCGTATGACCCAAAAGATACCCAACACATGTGTGGGGTTCAATTGATTTAATCTTGCTTAGATTGATTCATTTTTTACCACAAATAGTTTCTTGATTAGGTTTCAAACTAAATGTCTAATATCTTAATTTATTTTCATCCCACAAGGTCCATTATGTGGAAATCAAGAAAATTGAGGCAATAGTTTCCTAGGTTGTCTTTAGAGAGAGCAATTTGAGATATAAATCCAAATACTTCGAAGCCTCTAAGGATAAAACCCCTAGGGAAAGCAATAGCACTTGGATTTCGTCAAAGGTATTTGCTTCCTCTAAAGGGTTTGATATTTGATGATCATGTTGAATGTTTGTTTTTCCAATGTTTGTGATCCAAGCAAAGCGTTTTGATGCCAAAATGATGCACAACCCTAAGATAAAATGAGACAATATTTGTTGATTTCCCACTTGGATAAATCCAACTATGCTTACTCTTAGTGGATGATTAGATGCTTCACCACATTGGCTCCCCCTTACAGTGCACTCACTTCTCAATTCAACCAAGCATCAGTACCCATGAAACTCCCATGGCATACTTGTCATCTCTACTAAGAGCCGTAAAACTGTGGGACAACTTCAGAACGATCACTCTTGCATCAAAAAATAGATAAGGATCTTGGCCTTTTTTAAACGATGGGTTTTAATGTAGGAATTTTGTTCATGGGGGACCATCCATGTGGCAAGAGACCATTGTTTCCCTTCTTGTTGGAATGATCCTCGTGATACTCAAACTTTCATCGAGTACCTACACTTATATATCGGTTGAAAGACGCTTGGATTTAGTGTGTTACCGGTTGGGTCGTTCCCTGGGGTGATTACTTTTTCCCACCAGGAAGGACCTCTATGCATAAACAAAAGTGATCAAGTACATCTATAGTTTGATCAATCTTTGTTGAGAAACAAAAAGAGAACACTCACAATGTACTACACTCACACTCACAAGATTTTTTCAATTTTAAGAACCCAATTTAAAATGTGGAGGTAATCACTTATACAACCTAATATCACAAAAAGGACTTTTGATTCTTAAGATCACTATAAATCATGAGAGAAGTGCATACTTATTTTTGATGATATTATTTTGTAAAATAGATTACAAAACAAATGGAACACCTGTTCATTTTAACCACAAAGAAATGATATGAATTATTTTTAAGCGCCAATTTTGAAGTGTGATATTTTTCTGTTCATTTATTAAGCCCAAAACAAAATCTAGTGAGTTTGCCTATGATTCTTTTTAACCCTTTGTTTTGTTCTTTTTAAACCCAAACAAACTCTAGTGAGTCCTAAAAGCAAGAATATGACAAATCCTAAGAAGGGATTATAATTTCTCCCTAAAGTTTTTAAAAACACTTGATACAATGAGATGATAAAATCATAAAGAACCCTTGGCCTTCGTTTTCCTTCCTTCACTTTTGATCAAGAAACTATTTTTTTTGGCAGATTTCAACAATTTTCAGATTTTGCCATTTTTGGTAATCTCGCATGCATAACTTTGAGAGTCTTGTTTTTTTCCCAAAAAAAAATCAAAACTAAGATAGGATGAATTTCCAAGTAACATCCTAAATTTGAAACATGAGTTTCGAGTTATTAACAAAAACTTTTAAAAAACTAGAAAAAAACACTAAATTGCCATTTTGAGGGCCAAGATGAAAGTTTCAAGCCCCGAAAAAGTGTCAAAATGGCCACCAACCGACTCAAGATTTGATGGGAATCCACATACCACCTCATAACGAAACCGCCTATAAAATTTCAGCCCAAACGGACATCCGAGTCAAAAGTTATGACCTTCAAAAGTCCCTGCAACACAAAAAACTAGTTAATACTGTAAAAACAGAGGCCAAAAAACCAATTAGAAGTCAAAAACAACCAAAGTGAAAAAAGAACATTTTGAAAATAAATCAAAACCTAGATTTTACCCAACTCCAGCGGCATAATTTGTGGGTGCGACGTAGTTTGAAAAGGTTAGCGACACAATATAGCATTGTTGAAGACTGAGAGTGGCGCTCTACAATAAAATAGTGATCACGATTGTGGCATTGTTTGGCAAGCGACATTGTTTGGAATTTAAAAAACCCACGGCTGAGTTTCAAATTTAAATTTTGTGGGCGGGAAGACTCCAATGTTGGATTTTGGAACTTGGAGTGGCACAATATAGTGTTGCTTGACTAATAGCGACTGAGTTCCTTGTAGACAACAAAAAAAAATTTAAAAAGCATGAAATTTTGGAAAAACATGATGAAATTCTCTAGATTCGCCCTCCTTCTAATGCCAAAATGTGAACCCCAATCCTAGACCTGCATAAACATAGCAAACAAACAAATTATCGCAAAATAGAACTAAGATTCCCCATGAAATTCCTCTACAATGCTCAAAATAGGAAAGAAATGAAGAACAAAACAAGAAAAGCAATTAAATCTTATTTAAGCATGAAAACTCTCAATCCCATGGGGGAATTGGTGCCAATTTGATGTGGAAATTGGCCCTTTCCCAACTCCTTTGCAAGCTTGATGAAGATTGATCCACTTGATGATGAAGAACAATGTGATTCCTTGATAAAATCTGCAATAACCTAGTTATGATGATGGAAAACGCTAAGGAAATGGATGAACTTGCTCAAAATGTGAAGATAGTAACTTTTCTCTAAGTTGTGTCTGCTAAATGAGAAGAAGATCTTTCTATTTATAGAAATAAAAGATGGAGGAATGAGCAAAATGAAGCAATTTGCGATCATTCAACATCCAATCGCCAAGTGCCACTTGTCAAGATGTGAATAGAGGAAACTTGAGCACATTTTGATGAATGAGCCAATAAATGATATTAGGTGGATTTTTAAATTAATGAAATGACTTGTTAGAGAGGGAAAGAAAATGACTTAAATGCCACTTGGCTCAATGCACAAGGACATGTAAGAGGAGATAAATGCTTTGTTGGAAGGAAAAATCCACTTGGAGGGATTTTCAAACTTGGAGGAATATTCCCCTAAAGATGCCATGTTGAGAGAAAATATAGATTTAATAAATCAATTAAATGTATTTTCATGTGCAAGTGGCAAAATCTAGATAAATTAGGTGATTGGGATTAAATTAATCAAGATTTGATTGTTTTAATAGGAGATTAGATTATGTGACAATTTAATTTATATTTTTGGGTTGATTTAAATAAAGATTTTGATTTATTTAACTAAAAGGGGATTATGTTAGATTAAATTAAATAAAGATTGATTTAATTTAATAGAATGACCTTAGGGATTTAATTAAATAAAATGACTTATTTAATTAAATAAAGACAAGAGGGTTAATTAAATAAGATTGATTTATTTAATTAGGAGGACATGACAACTTAATTAGATAAATTTGATTTATTTAATCAAGGGACGAAAGGTGATGACTACTTAAGAAGATGATTCAAGACGAAACAATGCTAGTAAGCTCAGGATCATATGTGTAGGATCAAAAATGTATTTTTTCTGTGTCTACAATTGGGCTCGAACTAGGACACGTGTCTACCTAGCAGGGATTTTCCCCAAAACTTCTCTCACAAATTTGGAGATCACCCACCAGCATGCCACATCAGCCATTTCATCAGGCGGGTTATGTCTTCCATGGATGTATCTCTTTTGGAATAATTTTTTGGACAGTGCGACTGAGTTCTTACTTTTAGGATTGGACTTTTAGGGTAGCGTCATCATTCCTCGGCTAGATTGGATCATGTTTCACCAAGTTGTGCTAGGATCATATCGTCTTATGACAACATATCTTCACAGAACTTCTACAATATATGAGGCCATTAATGAAGAAACTCAATCTTTTTTAGCGAATATTGTCATGATCTAATGAGATCTTATATCAGATTGTGATCTATCAGGCACTGTAGACATTAAAAATATCCTAATCAATGTCATACACTTGAAACAGGTTTATTAACATCATTTCCTCTTTATCCGTCCTCTTTTCACTTAATTAATTCAATTAGCCTAGCTAATTAATTAATTACATCATTTTCGTCCATTGACCTAATTAATTAAATCGAGTTAATTCACCTCTTTTCACACTAACACTTCATCTCATTAAATTAAATAAATCAAAATATATCTCCTAAGTCATCTTATTTAATTAAATAACCCTGAGTTAATTAAATGTTATTTCACCCCTCCCATATTTATTAAATCATCTAATTTAATAAATATCTATAATTCCTCTATTTCCCTAATTGCATAAATTAAACCTTGTTTAATTAGAAATTAAACTAATTTTCCTTTAATCAAAGGGAATATTCTCATGGAATATTCTTTATCCTTTTGCACAGTTAAAACTTTGTTTTAATTTGTAAATTAACCTTTTTCCTCATCCAAAGGAATATTCCCTCTCCTCCAATCAACTCACTTAGCTTCAAAAGCAAGTTAACCTTCAACCTCCTAAGAAAGTTACTTTTGACCTATGTGAGCAGGTCAAAAGTGTGTTTGTTTGAGGTAATTGTGAGCCTTTGATTAACTTTCATCATACATTCTCATTTGTTGATGAGAATCCATGATCCATGCCTCTCATCTTCTTCCTCTTGAACCGTTGATTAAGCTTTTTGATCTGAACCACCCATTCCTCATTTGCTCTCCTATAAATAGGTCACTATTTGGAGACAAATGGATCCATCACTCAGAGAAAATTTATGTTGTTAAACTTACTTGCACCCATACTCTCAATTTGCACACATTTAGCTTATTTTCAATTT
The DNA here is from genome assembly GCA_007115665.2 of Sequoiadendron giganteum. Classification (NCBI taxonomy): domain Eukaryota; kingdom Viridiplantae; phylum Streptophyta; class Pinopsida; order Cupressales; family Cupressaceae; genus Sequoiadendron; species Sequoiadendron giganteum. The sequence continues at coordinate 202,197,020 of CM021102.1, read as the reverse complement.
ATTTTAGTTGCATAATAGCTTAGAGCACCCATTAATGGCTTTCATGAATTCATCTTGATTTGTAAATAAATTAGGGCTTCATCTTTTAGCATCATTTTAGCTTAAATTAGCTTAGATTATCTTAGCATTAGCTTAGAAATTGCATAATTAGATCATTTATAGTATAAAATCATGGTAACCTAGCTTGCATCATGTTCATTTTTAGCATGATTTAGGTTTTCACACATCAAACACCATGGTTTTTGTAGCACAGGAAAAAATCACGAGTTAGCAATACAAGCATAAACTTAAACTAATCCTAAACTACCAATAAAGAACAATGGAATTAAAGCATAAATAAAATAAAGATCTCACCAAACTCTCATCCATTCCATGAATCACCTTCATTGCACTTCTTCATTTTTTTGTAATATAGATGCCCTCGTATTTTTCTTAAGTATGTAAGTATGGCCTATTGATAATGATTATCAAAATGTTGAAGATTCTTAAAGTTGCTTCCAAAAAGTATAAATATTCTGGGAGGAGTAATAATGATGAAGATGAAGCCAATTTATAGAAAAATGATTTTTGAATGACTGGCTCAAATTCAAAGATAAATTGATGCTCATGATTAAAAGATATGACATGCATTACGATTAGGGTTAGATCAATGCGAGTGAAAAAGCATAACTGATGGAGATTAAATTAAATAATAATATAATCTTTAGTGGAGACTAGAAAAATAATGATCGCATGTAAGAAAAATATTGACAACAAATAGAAGATGAGAATAAATTAATTAAATAATTAAAGTTGTTTAATTAATAAAGGTTAGCATGTAGAAGATAAGAATAAGTCTAGAGATAACAAACTGATTAACACAGAAAGTTTGTATGTTAAAGACAATCAGATATTAAATCACCAGATAATTGAATGGTCTAATTAAATCTAGAGATAAGTGATAAATGACTAATTAGATATCAAAGAGATTATCTAATCACAGTGGAATATGCCATGGATAAACCTTTTTATGAATTAAATAATAATTTAATTCAACATTTGAGATTTTAAGATTAAATTAAATAAATAAATATTTATTTAATTAAATTGAGAAAAGGCTAAGGAATGATTAAATAATTCGAAATGATTATTTAATTATAGTTGAAAGAGTCATAAGATTAAATTAAAAAATAGTTTATTTAATTTTAGAGAGAGGATAGATTTAATTAGCGACGTAACTAAATAAATAATATTTAATTAATTAATCAAGAAAGAAAAAAGGTAAGAATGAATTAATTAAATAATTAAAGTTATTTAATTAATAGAGGACATATGTTATTAAATAATTAACATTATTTAATTACGAAGATGTAAGAATTATGCAGAAGTTAAGAGTCACGGGCCTAGGACAATATTTAGTGTCTACAGTTTTCCCCTCTTTGATACGATGATTTTTATCACATTGTGTTGAAGACGATCAATCAAAACATGCCCTAGTGATAGTTAGATAAGGTGTGCCCCCTTAGAAGAAATTTTAAAAAAAAAATTAAAATGTCCATTTGATGGCCAAAAAAGTGATGGCGAAGTCAGTTTTGAATTTCGTGAAGTTTAGAGCATTTGACAATGTTTCAAACATGACAAAAATTGCCTCTAGTTAAAACCCTAGGGAAAAAACCCTAATTTTGATGGGGGTATAAATAGGAAATTGGAAATTTTGAGTTCATTTTGCTCTTTGAACCTTGGAGATTTAGAGCTCTGGTTGAAGATGGAGCGAGTTCCTTTCCATGAGCATAGGGCCTACATAGTTCATACATTCAAGCGGTCGGAGGGCGCAGAAGATCCGATAAGTCACTTTGAACCCGCTTGGTCAATTTTTGTTTTTACGCATTTCTAGGAAGCATTTATTTTTAGCAATCAATTGTGTCGCATGGCAAAAGTTGCAAATGAGTTCGTGTTGTACGCATTTATATGCAAAATGACACAATTGAAGTCAACTCACCTAGGGTAGGTTAGGTATGTCTAATTTTGTCATACAATTGTCAATATACGATGCATATGTCGGTTGGTTAACTGCATCTATGTATGCACGACGCAATGTCTGTGATTGTGCATAATTGCAAAATTGTGTGCCGCAATTGCTCATAAGTGACATAATTGTTGTAGTTTTTTGAAATCGATTTGGGGGTTCGACGCATCTATTAATGTGCACCGTAATTGCAAAAAGAATGACGCATTTGAAATTAAGCGATGCAATTGACTAGCAAAAATATCAACCTAGGTTTGATTTAACCTACTTTTATGACATGTGCAAAAGTTACTGACATAGTGATTATGATGTTGATGACAGGTTCATTTAGATCCAATTTACACCAAAGAGTCTCGACCACCTGAGACATATGGATTGAGGAGTCATATGTCTAGCAGTGAGAGGCATCGATTGTGGAGACTTGATTTGTATCATGTGGTTTATATGCCCGTCATTAGGGAAAATAGAGGTATGCTAACTGCATTGGTTGAGCGGTGGCATTCAGAGACATCATCTTTTCATCTACCTACAGGAGAGGCCACTATTACTTTAGAGGATGTATATATGATTTTGCAATTACCTATCCGAGGGAGAGAGTGAGATATGATCCTGGAGCAAGATATCGGGTGTTGACAAACTTCTATGTGTATGATGATATAGCTTAGCTTGGGATTGAAAGATATGAGATTAGATGGGAGACACCGGATGATCGTTATGAGAGATTTGACTACATTGTATGTACTGTTATAGATGAGATAGTGATCCCTGACTGGTGAGGAAATGGTTTTCCAGTTGGATGGGGGGAGATTCTTGTGGGTATGTTGGCGAGGGAGAGAATATATGCATGGGGTCCCTGCTTATTGGCTATGGTATACTTTCAATTACATGATATTGTACATAAATGAGGACAGTCTCTGAGTTGTGGGGTCACACTTTTGATGGTCTGGGCTTAGGAGCACATTGCAGTGTTCTGGCCACCAGTTGATCAGCATATGGAGACTACTACACCATATGTATATGTGTACATTGGGGCCATGACACAGACACATGTGGGTGACATTGGCGATTGGAGACATGGGATAGATACACTTGTTAGGTTTTATTTGGAGGTTGTACATGGATAGTCATCGGTGGCTAGATGAGCATGAGAATCTTGCATGGTGTAGGTAGGAGAGATGTTTAATTGGGAGGACTATACAGTCCATTCATATTATTGAGATGTATTTGTTAGATCGGGTGCTCTGACAGTTCGGAGAGTAGTAGAGAGAGCCTCATGGGTTGGTAATGTTTTCTTGTTCTTCTAGAGAGGTTACACCTTGGGGGCGATGATTACACTAGCCATAGCAGATCAAGCCATTGACAAAATACAGGCATAGAAGTGGGTTTGGAGGGGAGGAGTATTATATGTTGGGACTAAACTTGAGTACAAAACTTGATGGAGGATACACAGGCCTTCTTCGTTGATAGATCCTAACTAGCCTGCACTAGTAGTGAGACAAGGATGGGGTCCTCGAGGTAGGAGAGGTGGGGAGAGAGGTAGAGGGGATGGTGGAGGTCAGGATGATGGTGGTTGGTGGGATGGTGGAGGTCGAGGTGATGGTGGTGGAGATGATAGATATGATGGTGATGGTGGTCGGGGTGGGAGAGGAGGTGATGGGTGACAAGTTCGGTGGAGACTGCAGAGGAGGAGATCACTTTCTCCTATTCGAGAGGAGGGAGAGGAGGAGGAGAGACATGAGGAGAGGAAGGAGGAGTGATAGGAGGAGGAGCAGAAAGAGGAGGAGAGATAGGAGGAGATCATACAGGAGGAGGGCGTGAGGAGGAGATGCTTGATGTGGTAGAGGAGGGGGATAGGGATGAGTTTGAGGTTTTAGCTATTGTAGCCACCATCGAGTTAGATGTTGGGGGTCATGAGGAGTAGCCAGACAAGGATATCGGTGAGGAGGAGTGCATCCTCCATGAGAGGATTATAGTAGGGGAGGAGGGATATGAGGATGTGCCTGTCAGGGGTAGTTCTGGAGATAGAGATGAGGAGTTGGCCAATTTACAAGCCAGATTACAGGCACTGGAGATTGAGGTACAATTCTTAAAAGTGGAGAGAGATGGCATATAGGTGGAGAGGGATACCTTATAGATGGAGAGGGACAGTGCATTGATCCATGCTCAGTAGGTGGATCAGAGGGTTATTAATTTTGTGGTTGTGTGCACAAGTAAGTTGCTGACACAACACAGGCATTCCTCAGATCAGGGCAAAGAGAGTAGTATTATAGGGACCTATATGATTTAGTAGTCCCACCCAAGCATAGAGCACCAAGTACATAAGAGGAACTGAGTAGTGGTTGGTCTCATAGCAGATGATCACCCAACAGATCTAGCAGGGGTGAGAGTAGTAGCCAAAGCAGTGGGGAGCATGGTAGTAGTGGATAACTCCATTTTGACTTATGTATTTTGACATGTATATTGTTCATCGATCTTGCAAGCTCTTATTTATGGGAGATACATTATGATATTATACTATGACACACATTTTTGAGATATATATATATATATATATCATTTTTGGCAGTGGTTTATATGATATGCATTGATTTATATGCAGTTTTCTATTTGTGCATGTGTTATGGATGGTGATATTTACTTTATGATATGTATGAAACCTATGATGATATGTTAATTCTTTATGTTGATGTATGCATTTACTTTTATGGTATCATGGATGTCATGTATGGATACTATTTTTATCATGATGAAATGCAATGTGATTTTAATATGTACAATGCATGTCATATGAATGTATTTGTTATGATAATATACTATACAATTTATGATGGTGAATACATGGTATGCCATGGATTCCTAGATGCGATAAATGTTTATATTTTTTTCTTCATTTTTCAAATGCAGCATATATAGATGATTTAATATGTACATATGTATGAAAATTTCTAAATGATATTTGTAACATGAATGCATATGCAGGGTACTTTATTTATTTTTATTTTTTTGTGTCACAAGACTCTGTCATAATGCAAGAAAGAAGATATGTTAGCGTGGATAATCTGGATATTAGTATTAGAAATCTTCATTGTTTCGTTGAATCATGAAAGGCCTTGCATTAATCACCATTGGGTGTTAAATGACACGAGTGGATAATAGACACCATGATATGAGATAGACTAAGGTGTACAAAGTCATCCACTATCTAAAAATAGGCAGTCGCAAACAAGGAGTGTCCTAACTCATACTAAGGGCAAAATTTCCCCAGTCCTTTTGTCAAGACAAATTGCAAAAACAATCAAATGAAAGATGATTCATGAGAAATCATTGCTCCTCTAAATCCTTCGTGGGACATCCTCGAGGAAGCTAGTAACTAGACTCTAAGATAAAGCCAAAAGATAATAGACAGACAACAGTCAAATAAAAAGAGTCTTGAGACATCCTTGCTTCTCTAAATCCTTTATGGGACATCCTCGAGAAAGATAGTAACTTGACTCAAAGACAAAGCCAAATAAAAAAGATAAGACAAAACAAGCCATAAAGTCAATAGTCGGTAAAAATATTTGCCAAAATTTGATTTGTTTTTTGTTTGACTTTCTAGAAGATTGATAATATGTTTGTGTAATAAAGCCTGATTTTAGGAATGACACATCGTATGACGTTGAGTCCGGTTTCAATCATGTGACCTCCTGTTTAAGGAAATGATAAAGATTGATTTTAGAAAGACACATGTTGTATAAGACGTTGAGTCTGGTTTTGATCATGTGACCACCTGTATAAGGCAATGATAATGTTTGACTAAATGATAATGTTTGTTGTTAGGAAGGACACATCCTGTTTAAGACATAGGTTGATTGCTTGATTTTTTCGGAATTTTTTTGGTTTGACTTGATGACCTTGTTGATGTGTGACTTGTCTTGATGTTTTGACCATTTTTTGTGACTTATTTTTGACTGACATGGCGTACCGTAAAGGATTGACCTAGTGCGGCCTCAGGGGCTCATCGATTAACGGTCTTGACTACGTTATACACGTAGAGACCTCATAGTTCAACTAGACTTTGACTGACATAACTGATTGAAAAAATATTTACTTAACTTGATGATATTTGACATGTGTGATAGTGAATGTGATAAACCCTAATGGACTAACCTAGTGTGGCCTTGGGGGCTCATTGATTGATGGCCTTTCCTATGTTATACATGTAGAGACCTCGTAGTTCAACATGACCAATGACTTTGTCTTATAGACTAAGGATTGAGTCATGATTTTATACAAACAAACATAAAAGACTGACCTAATGCCTCAGGGGCACATCGACAGATGGCCTTTCCTATGTCGAGTCATAGAGGCAACGTAGTTTGATAATGACTATGACTATCTAACTCAACTAACTCTGACTTATTTTTTGGGGGGGGATTTTTGAATGATATCTTAATGTTTTGGGGTTTTGTCATGTTTTGATTTTTTTGTATTTTTGAGGTTTTATGATGTTTTTGGATTTTTTCAGGACATTTTTATGACCTCTAAACAACAAGTGCAAGATCCAAATGATGTAGGTCAAGTATTTTCCCCCGGTCGGTTATAAGACCAATAGGATGAAATGGGGATGTGGAGTGTACTCGATGTCAATTATTCCAAGTTATGGAAAGGACAACCATTTATTATGGGTGTAATGATAGGAAAATTAGATTGGAATGATGGTAGATGAAGGAGCAAAGTTGACTATACATGGCATCTATTTGCTAAAATTTCTCCATGGTACTTATCCAAAGTGCCACCAAAGTGGTTTTCACTATTGGATGAATTATTTCTCTCTAATATTTTGTTGATTTTTTCAATTTTTTTGGTGTTACAAAGACACCTGTTTGCCATGTTTTCATCAAGGTAACATTTTTTTTTGTTTTTCTATTTTTTTGTATTTATTTTTTATGATTAAGAAAAGGCTCTCAAAAGATATGCATAGAACCTCTTCAGATGAAGGCTATGGATTGGCGCTAATAGTGATTCTCCAAAGGCTTCTATAATAATGTAAGGCCCTAACCAGTTTGGTTCAAACTTGCCTGGTTTTTCTCTTTCTGCTTGATTCTTGGGGTTTTCCATTAAGACTAGATCACCAATGTCAAAAATGTCGACCCAATAATTTCTTGTTATAGCTGCGACAAAGATGGTTTTGATATTCTTGGAGGTGATCTAGAGCGTTTTATCTTCGTTCATCGAGGAAATCTAGCTCATGCAGTCTTGACACACGGTACTCTTCATTGTCAATATGCCCTTTCAAAGATACCCTTAAGGAAGGAATTTTGACCTCAATAGGCAAGATGGCTTTTGAACCAAATACCAAGGAGTATGGAGTGGCACCAATGGGAGTGAGGATTCTTGTGCAGTAGGCCCATAGTGTAGGGTTAAGTTGTAAATGTCAGTCATGACCAACATCATTGACAGTCTTTTTAAGGATTCTAATGATTGTTTTATTAGATGTCTCAACTTGGTTGTTGCCCTATGGGTAATATGGTGTAGAAAAGTGGTGTTGGATATGGAATTCTTGCAACAGATGATGGACTTCTTGGTTTTTAAATGGGAAACCATTATTCATGATTATGGATTGAGGAACACCATACCGACAAATGATGTAGTTAAGGATAAACTTAGAATTTTTTATGTTGGTAATGTAGGTCATAGGAATGGCTTCAATCCACTTGGTAAAGTATTCAATCACAGTAATGATGAACTTATGACCGTTAGAGGATGTAGGATGTATCTTACCTATGAGTTCAAGTCCACATTGGGCAAAGGGCCATGGTGAATTTATTGGATGGAGCTCCTATGTTGGTGTGTGTATCAAGTCTTCGTGAATCTAACACTGTCGACATTTATTGACAAATACATATTGAGTCATTTTCCATTGTAGGCCAATAATAGACCAGGCTCATAATATTTTTATCTAAGGTGGGACCGCTAGAATGGGATCCACATATACCCTCATGTACCACACGTAAGGTTACTTGTACTTGTTTAGCATTGAGACATCTCAACAAGGTATTATCTAGGGCACTTCTATAAAGGGTATCTCTGATGATCATGGTATACTTGGAAGAATTACGGATAAATGTCCTACGTTGGTTGTTTGAAAGGTCTAGGGGTAGGATTCAGGCATGAAGGTAGTCATATATGTCTTTTTACCATGGGGAAGTGGGACCAACAAGTTCACACACCATCATAGAATCTGGGACGTCGAAGGCAAGGACCAAAAGTTGTTCTACCAAAAACTCAAATCTAGGCATGTTGCTAGGTATATCCAAGAGTGAACCAACAGTTTTCATAGCATTTTTTGCCCTATTCTGAATGTGGGGTATTTGGTGAAAGCTAATGTTGTCAAAATATTGCTTAAAACTATCTTTCGTCTGCTTTTATGGGGCAATCTTCTCATCTTTAGTTTCATAATCATCATTAACTTGTTAGACTACCAGTTGTGAATCTTCATAAACTTGTAAATGTTTAATCTTCCATTTGATTGCCATTTTTAATCCTGTTACAAGAGCCTCATTTCGACTGTGTTATTGGTGCATAGAAAATCAATTCTGAATGACTTAGGAATAGTGTCACCTTGTGGTGTGACAAACAATATTCCTACTCCTGAACCATGATTCGTGTGGGACCCATCAAAGTATAACTTCCATGTCGTTCTTGTTTCAATGGTGAAGATGAACTCATCAGGAAAATCTACAACTAGAGGATGATCTACCTTAATTAGTGCATCTGCCAGCTAATCTGCAATAACTTGTCCTTTTATAGATTTTCTTTCTACATATTGGATTTCATATTCATTGAGTATCATTACCCATTTAGCCAGCCGACCTATTAATGTTGCTTTACTTAGGAGATACTTCAAAGGATCTATCTTTGTGAGCAACATGGTTTGGTGGTTTTAATGTAGTGCTTAAGTTTTTGAGTAGCAAAAACTACTGCAAGACAATCGTGTTCTATGTGATTGTAGTTTAGCTCATATCCCACCAAAGTACGATTGATATAGTACACTACTCTTTCATGACCCTCATTATCATTTTGTGCAAGGCTCCTAGCACTAATGTGGTTGTTGAAATGTATATTATCATAGGTCTTGCATTTTTAGGTGGCATTAACACTGGTGGTTTAAGTAGGTAATCCTTGATCTTTTGAAAAGCTTCTTGGCATTTTTTTGTCCATACAAACGATACCCCTTTTTTGAGTAGATGTTGGAAGGGATGTATCTTATCTGCTAACTGCACTATGAACCATCTAATAGATTGTAGTCTCCCTTGTAGTGTCCTTAGCTAATTTGTGTTGGTTGGTGGAGGCATGTCCATTATAGCTTTCACTTATTTTGGATCCACTTCAATGCCTCGTCTAGAAATAATGTATCCTAGAAGTTTTCCTGATTGAACACCAAATACACATTTTTTTGGATTTAGACTCACTTTGTATTCTTCTAGTCTTTGAAATATCTTATCTTGGACCTGTAAGTGATAAACCCTTGTCAACAATTTAGCTATCAAATCATTCACATAGTCCTCCATGACAGTGTGTACAAGATCATGGATTATGGTTGTCATGGCACATTGGTATGTAGCTCCAGCATTTTTTAGCCCAAAATGCATGGCATTCCAAAAATGTGTTCCCCATGGACATGTAAAAGTTGTCTTGTGTTGGTCCTCAGGTGTGATACTAATTTGATTGTATCTCAAGAAACCATCCATGAGGGATAACATTTCATATCTCGTTGTTAGGTCCATAATCATTTCAATGTTTGGCAAAGGAAATTCATCCTTAGGACATGCTTTGCTTATATCTCTACAGTCTGTACAGATACAGATGCCCCCTGCTGGTTTCATTATTGGCACAAGATTGGAAATCCATTTTGCATAGTCAATTGATCTAATAAAGTCGACATCCAACAGTTTCTTTAGTTCAACTTTAACTAATAAAGTGATTTGTGAGTGCATTTTTCTTAATTTCTTCTTCATGGGCTTAGCACCTAGTTGTAATGGAAAATGATGTAATATAAGGCCAGGCTCCAGTCCAAGCATGTCAGCATATGACCATGAAAAGTTAATTTTTATTTTTATGAAGGTCACGAAACTCTGATTGTCTTATCCTTGTCAAAGATGCCACAAAATAAATTACTCGAGGATTATCTTCAGTGCCTATGTTGATCTCCATAGATTCCACAACTAACATTGGTGAATTTTCCTTAGAAACTGGGAGAATGTTCAACCCTCCATCCTTGGGTGCCTCAAATATATTTTCGCCCTTGGATGTGTCCTTTATTTTTAATTTTTCATCATCCAAAGACACCTTTTGATTTTCACCTAGGGACTCATCTTTTTTATTATTTTCATTGTTTTTCTTACTTTTGTGAATGGAGAGGTGAAGGAACTCCCCAAACTAGGCCATTTTATCCAATTCTATGGTAAAACCAACCTTATTTTCACCACTAGGTATGCCTTCTCACAGTCCCATGAACTCAACTATTGCTTTTTCATTCTCAAATGTATCTAAGATGGGGGTGTCTTATTGATCCCAATCGATAAGTTAGGGATATACGAGGGGCATGTCATCATCAAAATTATCAAAAGTAGAGGTTGATAGGGTGAGGATAGACCTATTGACATGGTCACAAAAGTTTATTATCAACTCCTTATTCTTTTTCTTAGGGACAGGTAGATTCTCAAGTGGGCCCATTGTTAAGGTTTGGTCATCAAAAGTGGGTTCATCAGGTTCCCAAGAGATAGGATCAAGGGATTCCCAAAAATAATGTTTGAGTCATTCTTCTTCTGTCAAGGATGTTTGAGGATGTGAATCATTTGAGTTTGGCAAGGGATTAATCATTTGGTCAAGTTCCCAAAATAGTTTATCTAGGTCCATAAAGCTGGTGGATGAGAGAGAATCCCATTCATATTAGTTTGAGTCAAGGGAATCACAATGGAATAGGTCAGATGGTTCATTGAATGTCTCGATATCTTCAAAAGCACTTACTTCCTCTTGTGATGGTTTTGAGGTACTAATAATGTAAATCTTAATCAGTTGAAACCCTAGCCCTAGGCCTTTTGGTCGCTAAGAGATAATGATTGGTTCAGTCTTTCCATTTTGTTGTAGTCCTAACCCACTATGTTTGTCATATCCTTTTCTTTGCATTATCATGAAACCTTTTCCATATTGATCTTTAGGTATTTGAACGGATGGGGGAAGGTCTCTATTGTCTTCTTTGTATAACCAAGAGGTCACATCTTCTTGATCCATAGCTTCTCTACTTGACTCTCCCCATTTCTTGAAATTCATTATGGGAGGGACATGTATGGTGACAATGGATTGTCTCCTATCTGTTGTTGGTACACCATATGATTTAGGAGGAACCAACTGACTAACATAATAGGATTCTTTCATGTGATGCTCTCCAAAGCCCTTGTCTTGGATCTCAACCTTTGGAGTGGAAGGTGGTGTTTGGGATGTGGATGATTTGGAAAGAGTGGATGGATCAACATAATAGGATGATTTGGATGATGAAGCTTCCTGATTAATTGTAACCTGTCGTTGTGGTATTCTATGTAGGCTAGTGCAATATTGGAAAGGATCAAAATCACCATCTACCATGATCTCGGTGCCATTGTACAAGAATTTAATACATTGATGGTAAGTGGAAGTTACAACCTTCAGACCATGTATACATGGTCTACCCAATAAAATATTGTACGGAAGGACAAGATCCAAGACTTGGAAGTTAGTATCCATAACCGCAAGGTTGATTCTGATGGGGAGTGTCACAACTACCTTAAATGATCTTTCTTCATCATCATATGCCTCAATGACTATGCTCTCAGTAGTGTCTACACATGCCTCTGAGAAACCTAATTCCTTAACCAATTTCAGGGTGCAAATATTCAACCCTGCTCCTCCATCTACCAAGACTCGTCTAACTTTCATTTTATGAACAAGAACTTCAAGATGTAATGGGTCATTATGATTTGTCTTCTCAGTTGATTAATGTTGTTCACATAAGGTAGCATGATGAGAATTGGTTAAGTATCCTACCATCTCTTGGAAATGATTGACATCTAAGTTGGTGGGGATGGTCATGCTTTATAAAGCTTTGTCTAAGATGGCTTGATGGTTGGGTAATATAGTCAATAGTTCCAAGATAGAAATTTGTGTTGGGGTCTTCCCCAACTGGTTAAGTAAATTATACTGAGGCTTGGAGGACTGTGGTTGTTGTTGTGATGGAGGACCTGGGATGGTTATCTTAGTTCAGCGAGTGTTGATAGCACATTCAAGACTTTTCTTTATGGTAATGGTGTTGATTTGTTCATCGGTGGCTCGAATGTGATTTATGATTTTACCTTGGTTATATTCATACTTGGCATTGGCATAGTTGGTCGAGGTATTGGTCTTATTTCCCAAATTGGAGGCTTTTCCTTTCCCAAGGCCATGTAATGGATCTGTAAAGACCTTGTGGTCGCTGTTTGTGGTTTTTTTTTCCCATTGACTTCTATCGTTCCATTTTCAACAAGATCATGTATAATGTTCTTCAACTATCGGCATTGTTGTAGACCGTGTCCCTTAGTTTGGTGGAAATCACAAAAAGCGTTGTCATCCCACCAAGAGGGTTTAAATTGTCCAGGATCATACTGTTTTGGCTCTTGAGGCTATATGAGCTTGTATTTTATTAGTTCTTTGAAGATTGACTCGATCGGTTCTCCTAGGGAGGTGAACTCATGTTTTGGAAACCTCATTTATGGTCGTGGTTGTTGTGTATTTTTGACAGAATTGGCAGTTTGATCGGCACTATTGGGTGTGTCATGAGAGGGATTATGTCCTCTAAATGTAATGATTGGTCTTATGTGTAGGGTCTTAGCATCGACAATGCCATCATTAGTTACATTCTTGTTTTGGGACCAAAAAAATTTTTTGTCGTTAGGGGCATTTTGGTGTTGAACATTTGGATTCCTATTTGATGTCTTAATGTCACCTTTGTCAATGAGAGCCTTCTCAAGTATGATGCCTTTTTATACTAGTTCTACAAAAGAAGTACAATAATGTACTCTTAGGTCACTTCTCATTTTTGGATTAAGGTTTTCTAGAAATATAGTGACCTTTTGCTTTTCAGGTATTTCAACAGGGCATCGACTAGCTAGACTCCTCCATCTATGGAAGAAGGTGATAAATTTTTCTCCTTCTTCTTGTGTGGTATGACATAAGGAAGCTATCATGATTTATTTGTCAATGTTAAAGGAAAAATGTTCAGTCATTTTTTTAGACAATTCACCCCATGACCTTATGCCATATGGAAGTTTAAAAAACCATTCCAATGCTATCCCCATGAGGGTTCACGGAAATATTCTCATAAGGTACGTGGGGTCATATGCGATGTCCATGCATGTTGTAGATAATTACCTTACATGTTCAAGAGGATTACGCTTCCCATTATACTTAGGCAAGTTTGGTATAACATATCCATGTGGGAAGGATATCATGTATAAAGCTTTGTCGAAGGGACATGGATATAAGTCTTGTGTTGAAAAGGTTTTTTTTCTAGACATTTCCATGTTGCCCATTTGTTGTTGAAGGGCTTGCATTTGTGTTTGTATAACATCTACCTATGTCAAAGACATGTTGGTTGTGTTGTTGGGGTCTATGTAAGTGTTCTAAAATCCAATGTTTTGTGATGGATTTTGATTCGGTGTAGGTATATGTCTTGTTTGTATAACCCCTATTTGTGAAATGGCACTAGTGGTATTGATGTGTGGTATAGCATTTGTCATGTTTATGCTAATTCTAGGCCTTTTACTTTTGATATTAGTGCCAAAGGGATTTGACGATGATGCTCCTATAGAAAAAATAAGGCCTTGTGTCATGCTTAATGTACCAAATGGTGTTGTATGCACTATTGTGGCAGTTTGGGTAGGTATTCCAGATGGTATAGTCATAGTTATTTGAGGAATAGAGACACTAGATGTCATGGTTTTGTCCCTTGAGTAGATGAGGTTCTCAATGTGTGGATGTCAAATCTCGGGGGTAATGTGGCACCTTCTACTAACAATTTTGCTAGATATCTTTGAGGATCATTTTCCAAACATTCATCTACAAAAGATGCAAATTTTGGATCTTGGACAACAACGTCTATGTCTTCTACAAAAAATTGTCCTTGTGGGTCTCTAGTGATAATTTTTTCCAATAAGGCTCTATGAGGTCTTGATGTCCCTAATGGTATGTTTGAGAAGGGATTGATGTAGTCTTGTGGATCATCCATTTCTCTTTGTTTATTTTTGGACCTTGTTTCGACCATGTAAGATATGCTCAAAATGGGAATGATGCAAAACTATGTCTATGAATGATATGATTTAGTCTATGTTTTTGGAAGAAAAAAAATTGATATAAGAGATGCTAAATGCTTGATGATGTTCTAGAATGACTATGTCTAAGTATGCTAAAGTGATCAACTTTGGGAGATTTTGAGAAATAGGTTACCAACCATCTAAAGTTTAACCAAGGCTTCAAATTAGTTTGTCAAGGGACCTTTTGTAAGACTAAGACCAAAAGATAAAGTGAGCTCCCAAACTAGACTGATGAGATGGAAAGACTCATGAAGATGAAAAAAGATATGTGTGACAAGTGACTAGGTTCAATGACAATTTTGGTTGAATCAAGGGTTTATCCAAAGCATGGGAAGTTTGTCTATTCTAAAATTTGCAAAGGTGACTATCTTAAAAGTTTGATTGATATGACATTAGTGAAGACTCCTAAAATGTAACTAGGGTTTGCAACTGATGTGACTATTGCTATGAATAAATGATACTATAGATGAAATGATGACTAGTATGAGAAAATATTTCTTGTTTTTGTTCAAGGATCACTATGAAAGGATAATCAGAGACTGTTTTTGACAATTTGGTCTCGGACTGTGACAATAAAATTCTTTTTTTGGTTTTCAGGCAATTGTGGTTCAGGTTTAGCAAATGTGTCATTTTACAGACGGTTGTGGGTTTTGGTATCAATTGTGTCGCTTGAAAAATGATTGCGGTTCAGATTTAACAGATGTAGTTTGTAAATGGTAGTTGTGGTTCAGATTTAGCACATGTGTTTCAGGAATGGAAATTATGATTTTTTGTAAACAGGATTTGGTTTTCATGTAATTTTGGTGAAAGTTTGTAATTTCGTTTCATTCTAATTTCGATCAAATTCTGCCAAAAACTGAAGATGGTCTAAAACACTTATTTTTGGTATGTTTTCAATGTGAAGAATGTTTAACTTCAAGATAAACAAGTACAATGCTAAGGTTAGAAAAGGCAATATATGTTGAATTCCCACTTGGATTTCTCCAGCTATGCTTATTCAGAGTGAATGATTAGAAGCTTGACCACACTGGCTCCCCCTTATATGGCACTCACTTCTCGGTTCATTCAAGCTTTGAGTTCTCATGAATCTCCTATGACAAAATCTTCATCTCTACTAAGAACTGCATGTATGTGGGATGACATCAAAGGTCTGACCTCCTGTACCAGCAAATAGAGGGTTTTTTGGCAATCTAAAAACAAATGGCTATTTAGTAAGGACACCCATTCAGGAGGCCACATAAGAGACAAGATTATCTCTGATAAGGAGGCTTCCTAGCCTGTAGAGGTTAAGCTCTATGGGTTTTGACACACCACAAGGGTATTGAGGGAATCACTATCACTTGCTTGTCTGCAAGAATTCCTATAATGCTGAGTTTTCCTCAACATTAAAATTTATATACCAGTCGGGAGTAGCTTGGCTATAGCTCATCATTGGTTTTGATTCGCTTTGGGGTGAGTACTTTTTCCCATCAAAGTAGGCCCAGATCTAGAGTTGATAACAATTTCTCTTACACCTAGGCTCACAAAAGTACGCAAGGGGAGAGGATACTTTTGTTATCAAATCGGGTTCTAAACTAACAAAATGTGTAAATGCACCAAACACGGAGAACAATGATTTATTTTAAGCACCAAATGAAAGCATGGTCTAATCTACTCAAATAATTAGTTTTAAAAATCCAATCTTCGACAAGCGTTCAACATCAAATTTCATCAGTAATTTTGATTATAGTCTTCGACGGATGAGAGTTTTATCTTCTAGGTCTTGGTCAAACAAAGCTGCAAAACAAAATATCAAGTTCCTCTTGCCACACACTGTCAACAGATTGTTAGTAACCATAAAATTCTAAGCTACTGACCGAAAATGTAAAAAAAAACTAAAAAATAAAATGAACTCAGAATCAGACAATTGCATCGCAGAATGACAGATGTGGTGCATGATGATGATCAATTGGAGTGCGGAATAAGCAATTATAGCATACGGGTTGATGATTGTGGTGTAGAATAGCGAATGTGGCTCGGGTTATTGGCGATTGCATCATTCTGTCTTGGTGATTGCATAAAAAATGTATGAAAAACCTACAAAACACATAAATTCATACAAAATTTGTAGAAAACTTTGTCGTTCACATTGGGTTCACCAGATATAGCACAAGGAAAATTTGCGGGTTAACAATACAATCGTAAACTTAAACTAATCCTAAGCTAACAATAAAGTACAATGGAATTAAAGCATAAACAAAAGAAAGATCTCACCAAACTCTCATCCATTCTATGAATCACCTTAATTGCACTTCTTCATTTTGTTGTAATGTAGATGCCCTCAGATTTATCATAATTATGTAAATATGGCCTATTGATAATGATTAGCAAAATGTTGAAGATTCTTAAAGTTGTCAAAAAGTATAAAGATTTCAGAAGGATTAATAATGATGAAGATGAAGCCAATTTATAGAAAATTAATTTTCAAATGAGCGACTCAAATTCAAAGATAAATCGATGATCATGATTAAAAGATATGACATGCATTATGATTAAGGTTAGACCAGTGCGAGTGAAAAAGCATAATTGATGGAGATTAAATTAAATAATAATTTAATCTTTAGTGGAGACTAGAAGAATAATGATCGCATGTAAGATAAAGATTGACAGCAGATAAAAGATGAGAATAAATTAATTAAATAATTAAATTTATTTAATTAATAAAGGTTTGCATGTAGAAGATAAGAATAAGTCTAGAAATAACGAATTGATTAACACATAAAGTTTATTTGTTAAAGACAATCATATATTAAATCACTAGATAACTGAATAGTCTAATTAAATTTAGAGATAAGTGATAAATGACTAATTAAATATCAAAGAGATTATCTAATCATAGCGGAATATGCCATGGATAAACCTTTTTATGAATTAAATAATAATTTAATTCAACATTCAAGATTTTAATCTATTAAATTAAATAAATAAAAAATTATTTAATTAAATAGAGAAAAGGCTAAGGAATAATTAAATAATTTGAAATGATTATTTAATTATAGTTGAAAGTGTCATAAGATTAAATTAAAAAATTGTTTATTTAATTTTAGAGAGAGGGTATATTTAATTAGCAATGTAAATAAATAATATTTATTTAATTAATAGAGGACATGCGACTTTATTAAATAATTAACATTATTTAATTACGAAAATGTAAGAATTATGCAAAAGTTAAGAGTTGCGGGCCTAGGACAATATTTGGTGGTCTACAGTTTCATCTATTCTCTTCCATAGAATCAACTGAAACAAGATCACTATCATGGGATTGGGAAAGGGTCATCGTTCCACATCAACGCGACACCAATTCCACAACAGGATAAATTTCAATAGATTAGAGTAGATGTTTTCTTTAGATCTTTCATAAATTTAGCATGTTAGGTTTCTTGATAAAATGTTTACTTTCAATTTTGATTGATTGATCTTGTTGAGATTCGAGTACCTGTGGCTCTGTTATGCTTCAATTCTTCATGGATCAAGCGTAATAAGACCCATACCATATCCTTGCATCGACATTCTAGCACTAGAAGGAGGGAAAACTGATCATTTAACTATATTTTAGCTAGAAATCGATGTTCATGTTGTTTTGTAGGTCGTAGTGACACTCAAAACACAAACAACAATGCTATTTCAATAGCATCGCCATATAGTGATGCCCAAGTAATTTGATATAGCGATGCATATTTAATTTTCTGATGCTGATTTAAATATGGTGATGCTTATTTAAATTTGAAGTATCATGAAATGAAAACGACGATTCTCAACTTCACCAGACCGACACTTTCAAATTACAAACTGTGATGCATTCATTTACATTGATGACCATCAAAATAGTGATGCAATCATGCTCACTGGTCTTTCTACAGAGCAATGCTCAAATCACCAGATAGATGCCCAAATTTCAAATTGTGACACCATCGTGTGCAACAATGCTTAACCAGGGTAAGAAACTTCACGTTTGTTTTCTGACATGTGACTTAATTTCTTTTGATCATTGATCAATGTCTGATCATGTTTTCATTGTTAGACTAATAGGGTTTTGCAGGTTTAAAGGCATGGAGTGAAATTGAAGAACTTCTCTTCTATCTAAACATTCTATAATTGTAACTAGCGTTCAACGATTTTTGGGCAATTATAACCCAATTTCATATTTTTTTACTTTCAGTTTTAGGCAACACACTATTTTTCTATTAGGTTTAAAACGAACGTTCAAAGTTGGATAAAAATGAACCCTCACATCACATTTTTCAATTGGGCTTAAAATTGAACAAGGAAAACTCATCCTTCAATTGGTGCTTAAAATTAACTCATTATTGCTTTGAGGGATAAAATTGACAACTGTTTGTTTTGTTTTGTGTTTATCAACTTTGCTAGTGAATGTGTATGCAATTCTCTCATGTCATTAAGCGATCTTGAAAAACAAAAACGTTCTCTATCACACTGTAAAATCACATCCATCTTTCAATTTGGGTTTAAAATTGAACAACCATGCTAGTGTGAGAAAAGGCATAGCGTGTGTTCTCTTTTTGTGCATGCAAACAAAGATGATCAAACTATATATGTACTTACTCACTATTGTTCACCTTTAGAAGGCCTGCTTTGGTGGGAAAAACTTACTCACCCTAAGGGAATGACCCAAGCGGTAAAGAGCTAAAGCCAAGCTCTTCCAAACCGCTCTATAAATTTGTTGTTTCGATGAAAATCGTAATCAATAGGAAGTGAATATGATAGCTCTCCCCAATGTCTTGATGATGTGTAAGGGTTGGGAGACCTCTCACAAGTATTTTATCATTACATTCCTAAACTAGAATCCCTTATTACAAACCTTTGTGTAGTAGCCAAAAATCCCTAATATTTGTTGATGTCGGGAGGTCGGACCTCCGAAGCTGTCCCACATATTTACTGTTCTTAGCAAAGATGAAATTTTTGTCATGGGAGATTCATGAGAACTTGAAGCTTGCCTGACCTATAGGTGAGTGTCATGGAGGGGAGCCAATGTGGTCAAGCTTCTAATCATTTTCTCTAAATAAGCATAGCTGGAGAAATCCAAGTGGGAATACAAAAAATATAGTCATTTCCATCCTAGGGTTTTAATGCTTGTGAGTCAGTTTAACACTTTGCTTGATTTAAAAATGATCCAAAAATTCACTATCCAAATTTCAAACACTTTGGCTTAAATATAGACTTCTTTAGTTAGCCTTGATATTACTGCTTATCCTAAGGATTTATCCTTAGCGATTTCTAAATATCTTGACATTAATCTCAAACCCATATTTACCAAAGATAACATAGGCAATTGTGGCTTTAATCTCATGATTTTCACAAAATGGACATTGTGAAAGTTATGATGTTTTTAACATAAACATCTAGTTTGAAAATATAATCAAAAGACAAGTGTTTGTGGTAAAATAATTCATTTAAACAAAGATAAATTGAAAAATGAACCCCGCATGACTATTTGGAGACTGATTGCTCCCATTGAACAACCTGATCTTCCAGGTGCTATAATTCAGCCAAACTTTGACTTCATTAAGGGGAGAACAAATGGATATTATCAATAGTTTGAGAACCTTTACTTTTGAAACTAAAGAAACATCCAATCAATGGAGAATTGTTGCAACTATCTTGGATAAAGAAGAATGAAGAGCAGATATTTTGGCTAGAAGGCCCATATTACCACCTCCTGCATGGCAATAATTATCTTCTTCTTCTTTAATGATCTCATGCAAGATTAAAATATCCAAAACAAGATCTAAAGGTCGTCATTCTAAGCTCAAGCATCTTAAACCAAAAAATTTCAAAAAACACCTTTTGGAAATTCACAAGAACAGAAACAAGATAGTGGCAAACTTTTATAGTCACGCTTCAAGGTATAATCTAGAATTATATGCTTTATTTTGGAGTCAAAACCTTGGTCTTTTTCATGATACTGAGCTTCTCTCATACAATCCAGGTTTGTAAATTAAAGCTACATTGGTCTTATCAAAACAAAAGCTCACTTTAGCAAATGATCTCACGCAAAGTAAAGATCCCCAAATGAAAGTCAACTAGTCATCACCATAAATTTAGACATTGTAGTACAAAATCAATTGACAACTGCATTGAGGTACTCTACGAAAACAAAAAAAATTGTTGATAAACTTTTATGAATGCGCTATAAGAAGAAATCTCGACCTATACATGTTCTTCATAAGCCAAGACATTCAACTTTTTGAAAATCCAAATTTTTTCTAAGAAATCATTGAGTCTTTAGGATTTGAACATTTTAGAGGTCTAGCATCATTCTCGCTACCGTGGTCTTGGAAAACATAGGTCCATTCTTAATCAACATTGGGTCAAACATTTCATTCACCCCTTCATCACATTTAATCCTTCACCTCATCTATCTTTACAATATTTCAAATACACCAACACTTTGGGACTTAAAACATCAAACCAACTTGCTACCTTAGCTACTCTGTATGTGAAATGCATCCTTTTCCATGCACTTATTTGAAATATTTATCATCTTTGAACTAGTTTATCTTGAACGTCACAAGTCTACCCTAATGATTTCTAAGTTTATTATCATCCTTTATTCCAACATCAGAACATCAAACTTAAGTCAAAAGTGTTGTCCCAAAATGATTGCAAAAATCACTTTCCATATCACCCATCTTTTCATTTCCCATCATCATCATTGCTCCAAAAAGACTTAGAGCGTCCCTTTTACCTAAATTTGAGTCCACTAGAGAGTTCAAACATTATAAATCCCAACACAACTCTCCCATCAGTGACCCGAAATTTATGGTAAAAACGAGATCACAACACAAGAGAATCATGGAAAAAGAAAAAGTTGTATTTACCTTAAGTGGTCCAAATCCTTTAGAATTTGATCCTAGAAGTCATGTTACACCATCGCAACAACCATCATCTCCTTTAGGACCATATCAAATCAAAGATGTCACCAACAACCCATTTGAGCTCACTAGAGAAGAACTTTTAGAACATCAATCTTTTGAAAGTGTAGCTCCTATCTCCCCAATGTTTAGCACAAAATTTAACACAAGATTTCACAACTCCATCACAAGGGCTAAGTCAAACTTACATACCTAGTCTTGCAACCAACCTTGCTAAAGATTTTAGTCACACCTTACCATTCCAAACTCTTGAAACCAATCCTCCACCTCCCACCACCGTTTGGACACCTACCTTTGGTGCTCCTCTTCTTGAAGATATAAAATAGCTACACACTCCACTTGAACTTCACTATTCCACCACCACTTCAACATTTCAAGGACACCCTTCTTCATCCACACCTATGAGTACCACAAGTGTAACTACCATCACGCAAAGTGGGATAGACCAAAAATATCAAAACAAAACACAAGGGCATATCAATACCATATCACAGAATCAACCCTTAACACATCTAGGGACATCTTTATCCAACCCTCTGGTGGGTTCATCCATTCCATCTACCATTATCACATCATCTCATATCAATCCACCTCAAATCAATCCCTTGGTTATAAGTTCTATCAATCCTAGGAGTACCTTGATCACAAATCCTTTGTTTACATCTTTTGCAAATGAAAATCCTCCAAACATAGGACAAGGGAATCTTTTTAATCAATGGACTCAAGATCCTAGTGTTTCATTTCCATTACAAAATTTAATGACATCATATTTTTCCACAACTCCCTTTTGTATACCAAATCAATCACGATCTCAAACATACATTTCTCCACCTCATTCTACCATATTGCAAGGAATGATAAACCAAGGGAATCCTCCACCTTTCACTACCAATCCACTAACCACTCAAAACATCAATATATCTAATCCCTCATAGATGTCTCAACAACCACCTGATTACAAATTCCAATCACATGCCTTAGCATTGTAGAAATCACAAAAAACTTACCAACAAGTCATACAACAATAATAACAACAAGTAGTGTTAGTGGAACAACAACAACACGCACAAAAAACTTACCAACAAGTCGTACAATAACAAAACAACAGCATGTAGTGTTAGCACAACAACAACATCAAGCTCAACAAGCAACCTTAGCTCAACAACAACATCAAGCTCAATAAGCAACCTTAGCACAATAGCAACAACAATAACAACAAGCGTCCATTGCCCAGCAAGTAGCTTTAACAGCACAACAAGCCACGCAATAGCAACAAGTATCTTTATTAGCACAACAACAATAGTAGGCCCAATAACAAGCCCTGGTGGTGCAACAACAACAACAAACTCAATAGAAATCTTAACTAGCTCAACAGTATGCCCAACAACAGCAACGAGGTTCATATTTTCCTCATACGAACATCATCAATCCAAACGCATTAGGAACATATTCATCACTTTCACAGAATATCACGTCTTCATACACCCCATATAACTCATCTCTCATCCCACCATATGTTCCTCCACCCAATCCACAAGATGATATCACATCACAATTAAAATCACTCTCACAAGACATGCAGGAACTTCACATGGGCAAGACAAAGAAACCTCATACACAAAACTTGTGTTCTTACCCATTTGATCAAAACATAACAATGAGACCATTCCCTCCTGGTTTTGAAATCCCCAAATTTGACAAATACAGAGGGAGAGGAAGTCCTATGGACCACATCAAAGAATTCAACGTCATATGTATGGAAGTGGCTTACAATGATTCATATCGAATGTGCCTCTTACCTCAAAATTTAACAGGTACTTCTATGGATTGGTTTTCTCATTTGCCTCCTAGTATCAAAACTTTTCAAAAAATAACTAACAAATTCATCGATCACTTCTCCTTCAATCTTGATATGGGCGTTATTCTAGAAGAGTTGTACACTCAAACAAAATCCATGGGAAACCTTCACAAATTTCTTACAATGATGGAGACAAAGATCTAGTAAAAGCAAGTGGCCTCTTCCTGATAAACAAGTGGGAATCATTATAGCCAACCTTCATCCAAACACTTAAAAATGCAATGCATCACATCTTATGATGAGCTTTCTCCAAGAGCCCTTAACATTGAAAGAGCCTTAATATCACAAGGAAATACTCAAGCTTACAAATACAACCATCCTTCAACTAGTTCAACTGAGAAACCTCGTGTACGGGATAATAAAAAAAAATGTAACAACTGACAGTGTAGTAGATGCTAAGGTCATACTAAGTGCTCCTAGACCCAATAATAATCAAGTTGCTAATATCCAACTAGTTGTACAACAAATGGTACCTCCTCAGAACAATCAAATCAATAAAAATAACATACAACCAAAATAAACCAATAATAGGAACAACTATCCCAAATGCAAGTACACATAGTTATCAAAACCTATCGAAATGATCATGAAGAAATTGGTAGAGTCAAATTCGATAACACTTCCTAACTTTGAACACTACCAAGAACCCCAAGAAAATACATCTTGGTACAATGAGAGTGATGTCTATGAATTTCATAAAATCAAAGGACAAAAACCAACAAATTGCATGAAACTCGAGAATATCATCCAAGATCTCATAGAGAATGATACCATATCTGTTGAGGTACCCGTTGGAAACCAAGATCTCAAGATATACAAGAATCCTATGTTTGATCATAACAAAGCTAACAATAATGGTAAAACTAAGGATTACACCAATGTTCAACATACTTATTCCAATATAGTTGCTTTCTATGATAGTGTTATCATTGTTTTCACCATCAAAGGAGCTAGTATGGAATGTGGAGTAACCACATGACATGGAAAAATAACAATTCAAGGAGTTGCCCCAGCTCAATCTAGGACACAACCCACTTTTCTCGCATCTAATCCTAGCAAATACAATCTTGTAGATCATCTTAAATAAACCCCCGCTTAGATATCAATTTTGGAACTCCTAAAATTATCTCTTGCACACACGGAAATACTAGAAAAATCCTTTTCTAAGTCATCTATTCCCGAGAACATTAATACCGATCAATTTCAAGCTATGGTAGGGAATATAGCCAACCATCTTCTCACCTTCTCCGAACAAGATTTAACATCACAACCATCTCATAATTGTGCTTTAAACCTTGATGTTATCATTCATAAAAACAAGGTCAAAAGAGTCTTGGTAGATGGAGGTGTTGGTCTAAACATTTTTACCCTGTAGTTGATCAAGCATCTAGGCTATTCAAAAAATACTATTGAGAAGACAAAGAGTACCACCATCAGAGCATACGATGACCAAGAACGTGTATCACAAGGAATCATATCACTCCTATCCAAGTGGGACCTCTTATTTCAGAGACTACATGCCAAGTACTTGATCTTGATATTCCCTATAACATTCTACTTGGTTGACCTTGGATCCATGCTTTGAAAGCTCTAGCCTCAACCTATCATCAATGTGTGAAGTTTCCTTTTGAGGGAAGAGAAATCACTATCCATGGAGATCCTGAGCCTTTCTACTATTGCAAGAGCCTTGAATCCAAGTTTAACAAGATCCCACAAATACCCAAAAATGATGAAGGACCTACACCATCAAGCTCATTTGTTAACCCATCATCTTTAGCCTCTACCTCACCATCATAAGAACCTGTTGTAAAAAGCATACCCGATGTCAAAGCAATAATCCAAGATGATGGTTATGGAAGCTAAAAAATATTGAAAGACACCTTTGTCTTAGGAGAGATCGATTTCTCCTCAAACACAAGGGAAACCAACATCTAGCACCAAAGAGAAATGATCAAAATGGTAGTTACTACCTTCACCAAATGGGGAGACTTGAATCAAGAAGATGTCCATGAGCAAGATATATCTAAACTCCTCTATCAAGATGAATGACCTATTCCTATTCTTCTCAAAGAAGATGACAAGAAAGGTCTACAACTAATATGGAGCATGGGGTATAACAAGAATGAGAAAATGGGACAAAATGATAATGGTTTTCTAGAACCTATCATTCCTAAGAAACAACTAAAGAATCTTGGTTTAGGTTGTACTACTAGCAAGGTTACCCTTATTTGAAAAGGTACTTTCATTAAACTGGTCTAGGCTTCCTCTTGGTTACCTACATCACATGATACAACCTTAGATGACTTCCTCCTTGATATGGGTGACCTGTTTGAGAACAATTCCCTATTCATGATATCCATAATATCCTTTGTCTCAAACAACCAACCAACTGAAATACACCTCGTATACCTACAACTTATTGACATAAACTAACAAGGACCATCAGTTCTAGATTTATTCAAAAATGATGAGGCAATCTCAAAATTCATGGGACTCTGAGACAACTTATCATGGGCAGATCACAAAGCAGGCTTTGACATAGAGCTAGATATAGGGGCATACTATGGGGAGATTATTGAATCCTTCAGTCACAAAATAAATGAAATGCAATTAGCTTATAGATCCTTGAGTGAAAACCACCTCGTGGCACTCTCTAGTCCTAAAATAGTAAAAACAAAGGATGCATCTGATGGTGAAAACCTCCCTGAGGCACCCAAGGATGAGGGATTCAATCTCCCCCTTAATGCAATGCATCCAAAAAAATCAGTGGTACTAGCAAAAAAGGCTAACGAGTCAATGTGGGAATAGAAGAACCTAAAATCACATTTTATGTTGAATCCTTGTTAGACAAAGAACATAAGAACCTTGCAATATTCCTTAAGGAGAGAAGAGCTAACTTTGCATGGTCATACACAGATATGCCAGGGCTTGATCCAAAAGTGGTTGTACATCACCTAGTAGTCTATCTTGAAGCCAAACCAGTCAAGCAAAAATTAAGGAAGATGCACCCTCAGATAACACTCTTGGTAAAGTTGGAACTACAAAGGCTTCTTGACGTTGGATTCATCTGACTGATAGATTATCTTGAGTGGGTTTTAAACTTGGTACCAGTCTCAAAACCCACTGGGGGCATCAGAATATGCACTGATTTTAGGGATCTAAACAAGGCATGTATGAAGGATGATTTCCCTCTTCCCAACATTGATCTCATTGTGGATTTAACAATTGGGCACGAAATGTTGTCACTCATGGATGGATTTTCAAGCTACAATCAAATCATAATTACCAAAGAAGATCAACATAAAATTCCCTTTACTTGTCCATGGGGAATCTACTACTGGAATGTGATGCCATTTGGGTTGAAGAATGCAAGAGCTATCTATCAAAGAGCAATGACCCTCATCTTTCATGACATGATCCACAAAATAGTTGAAGATTATGTGATCAATATTTTAGAAAAATGAAAAAAGAGAAGTGAGCACATAAAAGTCTTAGGACCTATCTTTGACAGACTTGAAGAATACAAAGTATGACTGAATCCAAAAAAGTGTGTGTTCAAGGTTACATTAGGGAAAATTCTTGGCTTCGTCATTTCACAAAGAGGTATAGAAATTGATCTAGCAAAGGTAAAACCTATCTTAGACATAGAACCACCACAGACATTGAAATAAATGAGAGTATTAAAAGGAAGGCTACAATCCATCAAAAGGTTCATAGCTTAGTTATTGGATAAGACTCACCCCTTTTCACATCTTCTCCATAAAGGGATACCTTACAAATGGGATGACAAATGTGATAAAGCTTTCCAGCAGATCAAGGATTATCTACTAACACCTCCAATTATCATGTTGTCAATATCAAACAAGCCATTTATCCTATACATATCAACAACACAAGCAACATTAGGAGCTCTTTTAGCACAACATGATGAAAACGGAAAAGAAAGAGACATATACTACATCAGTAGAACCTTGGTAGGCTATGAGATGAACTATTTACCCATTGAGAAAGCATTCCTAGTAGTAGTTTTTGCTTCAAAAAAGTTCAAGCATTACATGTTGTCACACTAAATCAAGCTCATCACAAAGATTGATCCATTAAAATATCTATTATCCAAAGCAACCCTCACGAGACGAATGGCTAAATGGGTAATGATCTTGACAAAATTTGACATAGAGTATGTGGAGCGTAAGGCAATCAAAGGACAAGTGATCATAGACCAGCTAGTAGAAGCACCTATCTATTATGAGAACCCTTTAATATCTGAGTTCCCTAATGAATCAATATTCCTTATTAATCTAATAGCTCAGTGGAAGATGTACTTTGATGGATCGTTCACCCAACATGGATCAAGAGCCGGTATTCTTTTCATCACCCCCCAAGGTGACTACATCCCAAATTCTTGTAGGCTATCATTCCCATGTACCAATAACATTGTTGAGTATGAAGCCTTGATCATAGGTCTTAGGATAGCAGTTCAGTGGTAGATACAAGAGATGAAAGTCTATGGAGACTCATAGCTGGTTATCAACCAAGTCAATGACGATTATCAAACCAAAGATGACAAGCTCACTCCTTACAAGAAGATGGTGGAGAATCTCAAAGATCTTTTTATAAACAAAATTTTTGAGCAAATTCCTTGCATGAATAATAGAGCAACAAGCGCCATGGAAACAATTGGATCACTACTAGACATGCCAAACAACATTCTTCAATGTGAATTCTTGGTAGAACAACTTCTTGTACCTACTTTCAAAATCCCTAAATTTGAATTCGCATGTATCATTGTTGGTCCTGGATCCCCTTGGTACCATGACATCTTCACTTACCTTAACAGAGGAATCCTTCCATTGGATATCACCCCAAACCTTAAAATGACCTTTATCAAAAAGGCATCCAGATTCATGATCCTAGGTGATACCCTTTACTATCGAAGCATTGAAGGGACATTACTATGATGTCTTAACCAAGAGGAAGCTTTAATTTCCTTAACATAAGTGCATGATGGCATATGTGGGTCCCATTCTAGTGGTATGACATTAGCTAAGAAACTGTTGAGGACAAGGTACTGTTGGCCAACCATGGAAAAAGAAGCTCGTCAGTGTGTGAAAATGCATCCAGTGTCAACAACATGGGGATCCGATTCATGCTCCAACTCAAGAATTGTAACCAATGATCACACCATGGCCTTTTTCCCAGTGGGGACTTGACCTCATAGGAAAAATCACTCCAACCTCATCCAAAAACCATAAGTTTATCATAACCGTCACTGAGTACTTTACTAAATGGGTTGAAGCCATTCATATGACCTACATAATGGGGAAACAATTATCCAAGTTTATCCTAAATTACCTAATTTTTCGTTATGGTATACTACAAACCCTCATCACAAACAATGGAACCCCATTCAAAAATTGGGATTTGAAAGAGTTTTGCTAGAGATTCAATATCCAACATCTATTCTTTACACTATACTATCCCCAAGGCAATGGCCAAGTAGAAGCAACAAACAAAACTATCTTGGAAATCCTAAAGAAAATAGTTAGCAAAGTTGTTCGTGACTAGCATTTGTAGTTAAATCTCGCTCTTTGGGCTTATCGAACCAGTATTCGCACACCTACAAGAGCAACCCCTTTTTCCCTATTCTATGGATCAAAAGCCATCTTTCCTATTGAGTTTGAGCTCCCATCATTGTGAGTAGCACTAAAGAATCTGATAATTGAGGAAGAGTACAAAGTGTCTCAACTGAATAAGCTTGATTTTCTAATGAACGTCATCTTGACACCCTTAATCATTTGCAAGTGTATCAAAACCGACTAAAATGGAGCTATAAAAAGAGAATCAAATTTCGGTCATTCCAGGTAGGGGATCTTGTCTTAAAGAAAAATTGGAAGAACCTTCCAGATCAAGGCAATAAAGAAAATTTTGAGCCTAACTGGTTGGGTCCCTTTGTCGTCACAACAAGCTACATATCAAGTGCATACCAATTTTCAACCCTTGAAGGTGAATCCTTGCAGGAGCCAATCAACAACTTGCATCTCAAAAAAATTATGCCTAAACATGAAGGGTGTAAATCAGAAAATACAAAAAAAAATCAAAAAATGAGAAAAAGGATTGAGAAAAAAGTAAAGAAAAAAATCATCCTCTTGTGAAAACCACTTTTGTGGTGCTTTGGGGAAGTACCTTGGTGAAAACCTAGCAAACAAACACCTCACATAAATAAGGTATCTCCATCTATTCTTTGGCTCTTTTGACCTATCATTCTTTGCATCGCCATTCATCCCCCATCTACGTCCTTATCATGGCTTATCACTGTAAGATATCATGAACTCTTTAGCACTACTTGGCATATTCCCAAGGTTGATTTGTCCTACCTTTATCTAAGTAGGCTAACATATCACACTGGGGGCATTTTGTTATGCGTCACAATTAGGTTCTTGTATATCTTGAGGTCATGGGACATCTTATTGGAAAAAATCCAAAAAAAATCATAAAATCTTATCCATAATATCCAAAAACATTTGCACCATCCTGTACAACAAAAATCCAAAAACATTTAGAAAATTGAAAGGCAAAATCCAAAACATCCAGAAAACATCAAAATCCCTAAAAAGGTCGAACATCGAAAAATACAAAAAACAATTTGTTGTCGAACTACATTGTCTTTGAGCTTGGACGTAGGCAAGGCCATCATTGATGCACCCCTAAGACACCCTAGGTCAATCCTTTAGCAGTCTATTGTAATTAGTCGTCGTCTCTTGTTTGTTCATATCTTTGTCCTGTAATTGAGTTGAGTCGGTCAAACTGCGTGGTCTTTGCATGTATAACTTAGGCAAGGCTAATCTTTGATCAGCCCCTGGGATAGGTCTCTAGGTTAGGTTCTTGGTCGAAACTCAAAAAATTTAAAATACGAAAAACATCCAAATATCTCAGAAATCCAAAAACATCCAAATATCTCAAAAAACCCCAAAACATCAAAATATCTCAAAATCCAAAAACATCCAAATATCTCGAAAAACCCAAAAACATCCAGATATTCATAAAACATAAAAACATTCGGAGAATAGAAAACACAAAAACAATAGAAAACATTCAAAAGACCTAAAAAGCCTCAAATATTTAGAAAACCCTAAACAACCTCAGAAAATAAAAAAACCTAAACATTCATATAAAATTTCAAAAAGACCAAAAATAGCCTCAAAACATTTCAAAATACCAAAAACGTTCAAATATTCCAGAAAATCCAAAATTCCATCCATCCCATCTCGATTTCACCCATAATAAATGATTGTCACCTTCACCCTTTGGTGAAACAAGTAGAAAACAAACATGGCAAGTTGTAAAGTGAGAACTCAAAAGTCAAAATCTAAAGTTTAAAATCATAGGTAAATGCATCAGTGAAGTTTACAATAACGACTCATTTTAGCATAATCATCTTAACATCAAACAACTCTTTGATCAACATGTCCTAGGATGTATCCTTCCTATAATGGACATCAACATTAGATATCACCTAAGCTAAACTTAAACTAGGTAGGAGCTATAGATAACACTGACTGTTTGTCTTTGATCTTTTCTTATGATTTATCTTAATGACCCATTCCAAGGACCTCTCGATGATGTCTATCTAAAAAAAAATAGAGAGAAAAGAATGGGGCATTGATCATTATTTTTCATTTGTTGTGTTTGTGGATACTCTTGTAAAATAATCTTGGTGCATACTTGCTTAGTTGTGTGTAGGAAGATCGTTTAGAGTATGTTGTTGACTATTATGTATGCTTTGGTCCAATATGTTCTAAACTTCTAACTTACATTCCAACAATGTTTTTGTATGTCAAGGTGTGAATAAGAACTATCCTATCTGCTTGTCAAGTCAAATTTTATTACACTAGATACAACACCGTCCTGGTTATCAATACCTTTATGCATCATGTCTATGTGTTATATCAAACAATAAGGAACGACAAAAAATCCCAATCCCAAACTATGAGCACCCATCCTGCAATCTTTTGCATTGTCTCATCACCATCTCTAATAAAGTCTTGATGGATCATGGACTTGTTGGATCTTTTGAAGCAACATCATCAGCAACAATTATTCATTATTTATTATTCTATCTTCTCTTTGCGCTAACCTAATATCATGACACTCAAAAACATCATCAATACATCCACCCTACATCCACAAACCATCAACATACATGTATCTCATAATCATATCATAAGCATAAAACATCCATCAACTTATTCATTTGCATATCACATCACACATTCTATAGTATCATTTAAGTTGTGATGAATAATATTGATTGGTTATTCTAAGAATCTTAAATCATTGCATCTCATAAGCATTTGCATTCTATATGCATTCATCATCATAACATGCATAGAAAATATACAAAAATAAATGCATCCATATCATTTGCATCCATAACATCTATGTATCTTAAACATCCATTCATATCATATCATGAAAAGATAATGAAAAACAATATAACATTGCATCCATCCATATCATATCATCACATATCACATAGGCATAAAATTAAATGCATCCATACATGATCATGTATAATCATCCATATCATATTCCTCCATACATGAAATAAAATCAACATGTCATAGCATGAATCATCTGTATCCATATCATATATATATCAAAAAATGTGTCATGGTACAAAATTTGGATTAGTGTATGTATATCGACAATAAGTACAATATCCACGAGGCTATAAAAAAGGATCCCATGAATGTATATCACTATAAAGAATGAGGAAAAATAAAAAAGTTTCTATACATAAAAAAAAATGCTAGCCCTAGTGGCTGCTACCCTCTCCAGCCTATCCCTCAGGCTGATCCTCAACATGGGGATGTACATCACTCTGCTATGAAAAATTGGGTTGTCGAAGACCTGCCAGAACATCCCTGTGATAGTGCTTCTTGTAATACGTAGCCTTTGTAACAGCCTCTCGGTACAATCTGGTCAAAACAGTCCAACCATGTGTGGTTGCTACCATAGCCTCTATCTATTGTCGTCTCGCAACCTCCTAGTCTCTCTCCCCAATAAGATCTTGAACTCTCTGAAGAGCCACACCCCTCTCAGCTATCATTGCGACCACCTGCTATCAAGCCCGGTCTCACTCAGTAGTCACAACCAAAATCTGTTGGTGGGCCTAGTCCCGCTCACCTGTCAAAGCCTACACCTATTGTTGCAGTTGTTGTATCTATGCATCTTTGGCATCCAGTGGTGGAACTAGATAATGTTGCACTACTAAAGGAGCCCCTAAAACCTGTCCATCATGGCCTCCT
The DNA here is from genome assembly GCA_007115665.2 of Sequoiadendron giganteum. Lineage (NCBI taxonomy): Eukaryota > Viridiplantae > Streptophyta > Pinopsida > Cupressales > Cupressaceae > Sequoiadendron > Sequoiadendron giganteum. Next base: position 202,164,552 of record CM021102.1, on the reverse strand, counting down.
TTTCCTTTTCCTTTGACACCTCTACCTCATGGCCTCCCTCTAAGAGGAGCACCTCCAAGATCAGTAAGTCATTGTTGTGGCACAAACCATGCATTGTAAGTAGGAGTGTTCTAAGCAATGGGCTAACCTTGATCATATGCGCAAGGCTGGACAACCAACTAGAAAAAACTCTCAATGATCTTTGGTATCAAAATCATCGGTCCCCAAGTGGGAACCTCTCTAGCTAATCTCACAAAAATAGCCCTGTATCCATCATCAGGCCTATCCTATACATTGCCAAACTATCTGGCCACTCTATTGGGAAGGTACCGCTCAACCATGGTATGCTCTCAACCCTGCATATATCAGGTTTGTCAGGCAAAGTAAAGTTGTTGTATATCATCAAACAAAGTAAAGTAATGACCTCCTACACCCATGAAGCGTACGACATCAGGAAATCATCAAAATTTGAAGTTATTTGGAATTTTTGGCTCGGGAATCACAAATGCGTCGCTATTTACAAATGTGTCGCTATATTCAAAATCCAAACAACAATGCTTGATGCATTTCAAAATTCAAATTGACAAATGTTGTCGCCATACGAGATGGCGTCACAATTTAGAATTTGGCCTAACCTAACCCTAACTTTCAAATCGGCAAGTGTGTCGCTGGACAAGCCCGCATCACTATTTAAAATTTGAAACCCTAAATTCAAATTCAAAAAAGCATCGCCCTAGACATATGTCACTATATATCATTTGGGCGTCGCTATATAGTGATGCCCCCAAATTCTAAATTCAAACCCCTAATAAATGCATCAAAATTTCAAATTTGAAATCAAATTCGAATCACATACCAGTGGTCCTACGCCTGGAAGCCACTAGAAATCGCGAACTCAATTAGAGATGTGTCGGGGAAGCTCACGATGCGCCATTTTGTCAAAGGGTCAGAGCTCAAATTGCAAGAAATCTTTAAGTGTGGATGCACAAATAAATTGAAAATGGCCCCTCTTAGCTTATTTAAGCTAGAAAATTAGGGTTTTTGGCCCTAATTTAACCTTATTAATGGGTTTTATCATCATTTTCACCAATTTTGCCAATCTGGACCTAATTTTGTATTTTTTTTGTGTTTTGGCATTATTCTTGCATCCCGAAACCTTTCTGAACCCTTGGGGCAACTTTTGAACTTTTATCAAGAAATCAACCCAAAATTTGAAATTTCTGCTTGATTTCTTGAGGTGGCAGGGAGTCAATTTTATTCTTTCGTCAGGGCATCTATTTTTTGATTTGAGCAACAATTTTTTTATCCGAAAAGCGTTATTGTTTGAACTGAAGCAGCATGTACCTCGCTTCAAAGAGGTGCAAAATGCAGACACTGAAAAATGTCCTAATCAATGTCATACACTCGAAATGGGTTTATTAACTTCATTTTCCTCCATTGGCCTAATTAATTAAATCGAGTTAATTCACCTCTTTTCACACAAACACTTCATCTCATTAAATTAAATAAATCAAAATATTTAAATTTCCTAAGTCATCTTATTTAATTAAATAACCATCAGTTACTTAATTACATATCATTTCATCCCTCCCATATTTATTAAATCATCTAATTTAATAAATATCTCTAAATCCTCTAACTCCTTAATTGCATAAATTAAACCTTGTTTAATTAGAAATTAAACTAATTTTCCTCTAATCAAAGGGAATATTCCCATGGAATATTCTTTATCCTTTTGCATAATTAAAATTTTGTTTAATTTTTAAATTAACCCTTTTCCTCATCCAAAAAGAATATTCTAAGGAATATTCCCTCTCCTCCAATCAACTCACTTAGCTTCAAAAGAAAGTTAACCCTTCAACCTCCTAAGCAAGTTACCTTTGACCTGTCCGAGTAGGTCAAAAGTGTGTTTGTTTGAGGTAATTATGAGCCTTTAATTAACTTTCATCATGCATTCTCATCTGTTGATGAGAATCCATGATCCATGCCTCTCATCTTCTTTATCTTGAACCGTTGATTAATATTTTTGATCTTAACCACCCATTCCTCATTTGCTCTCCTATAAAGAGGTCACTATTTGGAGACAAATAGATCCATCACTCAGAGCAAACTTATGTTGTTAAACTTACTTGCATCCATACTCTCAATTTGCACACATTTAGCTTATTTTCAATGTATTTCAGTTGCATAATAGCTTAGAGCATCCATTAATGGCTTCCATGCATTCATCTTAGTTTGTAAATAAATTAGGGTTTCATCTTTTAGCATCATTTTAGCTTAAATTAGCTTAGATTAGCTTAGCATTAGCTTAGCAATTGCATAATTAGATCATTTATAGCATAAAATCATGGTAACTTAGCTTGCATCATGTTCATTTTTAGCATAATTTAGGTTTTCACACATCAAACACCATGGTTTCATCAATTATCTTCCATAGAATTGACTTAAACAAGCTCACTATCACGAGATTGGGAAAGGGTCATCGGTCCACATCAACGTGACACCAATTCCACAATAGGATAAATTTCAATAGATTAGAGTGGATGTTTTCTTTAAAGCTTTCATAAATTTAGCATGTTAGGTTTCTTGATAAAATGTTTACTTTCAATTTTGATTGATTGATCTTCTTGATATTTGAGTACCCGTGGCTTTGTTATGCTTCGATTCTTCGTGGATCAAGCATAATTAGACCCATATCGGTACCCTCACATCGACAGACACGAACACCTGGCAGTTGTTCATCTCTATTATTTGCGACGATGGTTCCTTCTTCTAACTACTTAAAGGGGTTTGCGACAAAGGAAAAAGAAGAGAGACTTTTTGGAGTTAAAAAGAAAAAAATCAAGAATCATAGTTTTAGAATAGGGAGATATATTTCTTAGGAATAGGATAATTTTTACATAACACTTTTTACGCTCTAGGGAATATTTTATTTATCAAGTCTATTAATCGAATTGGAATCCAACTTTTTCTTTAAGTTGATTTAATGCAAGAACAAATATTATTAAGAAGAAATCTTTAAGATTGTGCATTTTATAGCCTTTATCATAAATTTATTTTCCCTATATTGGTTATGTTGAATGCTCTATATCAAGTCTTATGGAAATAGTCTTGGTGATTGTTTTATATACTGTTAACTTTTATGTTTGATGCTATCCTTCAAAAATTGGATCATGTTCATTACACTCTTTCATTTTTTGTGAAGGTTATGTTGTATTTCATATTATGTTGTAAGAGAAAAAGGGTTCTATAAAGATCCAAAAGTTCCTATAAATTTTAGGGTTGCTTATTTCTGTCATACCTTAATCGATGCTTCCCATGAGGAGATTTGAATGATTTCTCTATGCTTTATCTAGCCTTATTCATTTGTTCTCTTCTTAACAATGAAGGGTCTATGGCATTTTGTGTCCATTTCACCAGGTGTAAGGAAATCGTTAAATTTTGGAATGTTGTAAAAGATTTGGTGCATCATCATCTTTTGTTCTTTTTTTGCATTTATTTTTCCCCTTTTCCCAAAACATAGAGAAGAGTCGACTTATATAACAATCACAGAGGTCATTTAGTGAGGCACAATTTGGTCCCCCACTTACTTAATTTCCCATAAAGTTGTTCGGAGAGCCACAAGCTTTCATGATCAACAGTTCTTTTTTCTAGCATGCTTGGTGGGACCCAAGTTTTTCACAATCGCCTAATTAGAAGTCAGAAATATTCTATAAATCAGACTAACTAGAGGGGTTGGAAATCTCATGCCCAAAGTTCAAACCAGAGTATCTTCTAGAGGAAATTTTTGGTACTCCTCACTACCCGCTTCGATCCCTAGGAGAAGATGAGTTACAGGTTTTGTAGCACCTATCAGGAGCAACAAAGTGAGAAGTGTTAGCCCATAAATCTAGAGCTTTATCCACTCACCCAGGAGGCCAAACCTTACAAATCAAAAAATTTGCTTACCCCATCCATAGGATTTTTTTTTCAATGGCTCACTTAGGTGCTCCTAATCCTAGAAATTTCATAACTTGGGATAGTGGCAGCCTGCTACTTCCACCTACGCCCCTAGATGTGTGGCCCACCATACCTACCAATTATCTCAAATAAAATTTGAGGTTTACTAGAGAGGATTTTAAAACCCCTTCCAAACACCTCCAAGACATAGCACAGGTTTGTAGATTCCATCACATCGTAGAGGAAAATGTGGCCCTTAGATTGCTAGTCGTGTCTTTCAAAGGGAAGGCTCAGGGCTGGTAGAGATCCCTAACCTTCGATTTTATCCACTCTTGGGATTAAATTTGAGAGAAACTATTCGATCACTTCTTGAAGGGAGATCGCTCCTCGCTGCAAAAATTGATCACTATCAAGAGAGCACCTCAAGAGGCCATGATCAATTTCAATACCAGGTTTCACAAAACCTAGCAGAGGATTCTTGTGACAACCAAGCCTCTGCTAGCTATGACATTCATGTTCTATATAAAGGCTTTCAATTTAGACATCACAATCCTAGTATAGTTAATGGGAGGAGATACCTTACCCGATGCATATGACCTAGTTGTGCACACATAGAATAGTCTAATTGATGTAGGGAAGCTTCCACCACAACCATCGATACCCACATTCATAGCAATCTTTGGTGGACCTCAAGAAGAAGCAACTCACAATACCTCTGCCTCGCTCCCCAACACATTGGTTGCACCGCTGCCATCCATGTATGTGTACCCAGGTGCACAACCTAGAACGTCGACCTCCTCTTCACTAGCAGTGGATGTCAATGATATGAAGAGCCTCATGCGGTCCTTTGCAAATGAGCTAGTCCTTATCCGATGTCAAAAGGCGACACCTTTGAAGCCTCCCACACAAACTTATCAAGGAGAAAGGTCACCTTACCAGCAAAATACATACCAAGGAGATCTAAAAGGAGGTAATCAGCAATATGACCCTACAAAATAGATAGTCCCAGTCACCATGCCACTTTAGACTATCAATAATAGCCTGAACAAGGATTTGATCCCAGGACATAACAACTTGGTAGAAGATGAGGCATGTGGTGCTTCCCATGCAATGATACCCATATGCCTTGAAATCATCTAAGGGTAAATCTTCAATAGAAGATAGTGGAACAAACATGCCAGGGTGTGTTCTCAAACATGGAGGATTATCAATCTCCTAGAATGGAAAATGTTTGGTTCCAAGCGCAGACACAAGAGATGTCCTTAGATCAAGAACTGGATATCTCACCAGACCAAGCACTTTTTTCTTGGATGGAGGAGGAAGATGCAGTATTTGTAAATGATGATTTTACAACCAGTGCTCCACAGGTACAATTAGATTACAATACACAATCCAAGAGAAGACTCACTAAGGAGTACGTGCAACAAACTCCATAATAATCATAGCCACAATGGCCACAACCACAAGTACAACATGCTTCATCTATGTGACCCACTCAATAGTCATAGACTTCACCATTTCCATAGAAGGAGATGGAAAAGGCCTTGAGCCCATCTATGTCGGATCGACCTTTTCCTAAGGCAAAAGAAATACTGTCATTTAAGCCTAAAGTCCCACCAACTGAAATGCTTAATGTGGTGGAGTAACTAAAGAAGGCATCCCCTAATGTGTATATGTGGGATGTCATATCAATACTAGAGCAGAAGATATTTCTCTAGGAGGAATTAAAAAAGGAATAACAATCACCATAGGCATATATGATCCCACCACACAATCAAGATAGAGGTAAAGGACCCAGGTCGGGCCCCCAACCCTTGGGAGCTATACATGAATGTCGTAGATAATACAAACATAAAAAGGTAAGAAAACCAAATCCCACTCTTTTCTTTTTAACGCTTATTATGGGAGATAAGATTTTACACAATAATATGATTGATTCAGGAGCTAGTACCATGGTCATACTCAAACAAGTGGTCGATGCCCTGAATCTTAAGTATAAGCCTCTCGAGAAAGGGATGATGCAATTAGATGGTAAGAAAGTTCCAAATATCGACCGCATCAAGGATCTTTCTTTGACCCTATTCTCATGTTTGATCCAAACCGTCACACAAGAAGTGGTCATAATCGACATTCTACCCATTTTCGAAATGTGTCTTTCAAGAGACTTCATGGCAAAGCTTGGCAGATATCTGGCACTGGATTGGTCTCATTTCATACTACAAACAAAGCATGATGTAAAGATGAAGATCTTGTTTGAATATTTTCACCTCGAACATATAATAGAAGGCGTGGTACTGAGCTTTGAAGCATCACATACCTCCTTCTCAAAAAGGGAGATGTATTGTGTAGAAATGTTGGAAGACGAGGAAGACACAAGTGATCAGACCCTTGAGGAAGAGGTCCTACTCAATTAGTTCATCGATTATGACCCATTCAAAATTTCCATGCTACTAGGTTGGGCACCTATATGGTTTTCAACAAGGACCAAGTCCTTCCAAATTTGGTGAAGGAACAAGAGAAACCTAGTGGACTAGGCGACAATAGCTTGTGGACACTACATTTCGATGGTCCTAAATACAAAATCTTCTCTAGAGTTGGCATCCACTTAGTATGTCCAACTAGGTTAGAGACCCTTAAAGCTTTCCACTTCCAATTCTCATGCTCAAATAATGACATGAAATATGAGGCTTTGGCCCATGGTTTGAATCTCATAGAATTTATGGGCACAAAGAAAATACAGTTGTTTAGGGATTCAGAGTTGGTCATAAGCCAGATCTGCGAGCATGCGACCACCAAAAATGTGAGGATGAGATATTATTGGCATAGAATATGGGACTTGATCAAAGGTTTTAAATATTTTAACATACAGGTTACCCTATGAACTCAAAATTAAGTCACATATCAGATGGATTTGATCAACTCACAATTCAAGCTAACTCTCAGATCAACCAAAAATCAACATGTAGTGCATACCATCATTCAACCATCTATACCTGACAATGACCAAAATTGGCAAGTCTTTGAAGATGATGCTCAGATTGCCACACTCCTACAAATTTCAGGGAGATCTTTCGATCATTCACAGTTTGAAGTTGGAAAGGTTACTGAAGAACAAGTAATTCAATTGAAAATCAATAAGCTCCCACGAGGGTTGATCTCTCTCAAAAATATCTTCGACTACGAAGATGCAAGAAATAGTAAGCAAAGATTCACCACTGATGAAGGGGAATATGAAGAACTCGATGTCAAAGGAGGTAGGAAGCTAAAATTCAAAAGAAAGGTCCCGCAAATGGACAAGGAAATATTGAAAGGCTTGTGTACTAAATATGAAAAATTTATGGCCTAGACCTATGATGACCTCAAGGGATACGATCCTAGCATCATCCATCATATTATCGACTTATCCAAAGGCTCAAAAATCATCTGATAGAAACAAAGGATATTCAATCCAAAGGTAGAGGCATTGATGGCGCAAGAACTTACCAAGTTGGTCGAGTTGAATATTATTTATCCGATCAAGCATTCTACCTAGGTATCCAATATGGTACTAGTGCGTAAAAGAGAATGGAAATATTCAACTCTATGTGGATTTTCAAGACTTAAATAAGGCCTCGTTAAAAGACCACTACCCTTTGCCTTCAATGAAGAAAATTCTATAGACCGTGGCTAGATCAGAGATGTTCTCATTACTCGATGGTTTCCTAGGCTATAACTAGGTCTATTTAAAGAAGGAGGACCAACACAAAATGGCATTCACTACTAAGTGGGGGATGTTCATATATGCAAAGATGTCTTTTGGACTCTCCAATGTGGGTTCCACTTTTCAACGAGCGACGAATATTGCCTCCAAAGGATTGATCAACGAGATCATTCTAATATATCTGGATGACCTAACCATTTTCTCCAAATCAAAGGATGATCATTTTGATCATCTAGAAATAGTCTTCCAGAAATGTTAACAATTCAAAATTTATTTAAATCCCAAAAAATGTGTCTTTGGCGTTCCACAAGGCAAGTTGATTGGCTTTTTGGTATCGAAGGAAGGAATAGCCATAGACCCCCAAAGGGTGAAGGCTATAATAGACTACCACTACTTGTCAACCAAAAGGGGTTACAGTCCTTTCTAGGGAAAATTAACTTCGTTAGCTAGTTTATTTCAAATTTCAGGGGCATTGTGAGACCCATCACGTTGATGTTGAAAAAATGCTTAACATTCAAATGGTTTCCTAAAGGTAAGTTTTCTTTTCAACAAATTAAGACATCCATCTCTACAGCTCCAGATAACCTGGACTTCTCCAAAGACTTCTTACTTTATATTTATAATGGGAATCATAGAATAGCTTCAATATTCACTCAAAAGGAAAAAGAGGGAAGCATAAAACATCCCACCACGTTTCATTCTAGGACTCTCAAAGGATATGAGACCAGATATAAATTTATTGAAAATCAAGCCTTTGGTATCATCAAAAGCCTAAAGAAATTTTGACAAATGGTATCATCCAATAGAATTACCATCCTTGTCGCTCATCCTAGCGTTAGGGAATATATCACCCAGGGTGAGATAACCAAAAAGAGGGCCAACTGGATCACCAAGATCCTAGAATACGATGTGGATATCCAACCAATCAAGCTGGTTCGAGGAAGAGGTCTTTGTGAATGCCTCATGTAGGAGTTAGGCCCTCATGAAGAAAGATAAATTGACTAGTTCTACATGAATCATTTTGAGTTTGATGAGTTGTGGGTGGCTAATCTGATGAGTTGTGGGTGGCTAATCAGACAAGATTTATGCAGACTAGCCAATATCCAACTGATATCCCATCTCACAAATGAAGATACTACAGGCTACAAGGAATTGGGTATGTATTGGTAGAGGGGATTTTATTTAAAAGAAACCATAAATTTTATTTAAAAGAAACTACGATGGAGTCCTTCTCTATTGTGTGGATAAGCCATAAGTTGATAAGGTTCTAAACGAATTCCATAGTAGCCTCGAAGGTGGAAATTTCTCCACCAAGATGACCACCTTGAAAATAATGCAAGTAGATTATTACTGGCCTACAATGTTCTCTGAGGCCCATCATCTAGTGCAAAAATGTACCTAGTGCCAGTATTTTGTTGGTAACAAGAAGAACTTTTCCATGTCGTTTATTCTGATCATGACTGAGGAACCCTTTGCACAATAGGGTTTGGATTTTATTAGAATGATCATTCTCATCTCTAGCGCATGGCATAAATAGATACTCATGACGACTGCCTATTTTATGAGATGGATGGATGCCATCCCCCTAAAAAACACTATATAAGTGGAGATTGTCAATTTCTTTGAGGGATTGGTAGAAATGTTCGGTTCACCCAAAACCATCATTTCAGACAATGCACAAGCTTTCATAGGCTTTGGGATGTAGGTCTTCTCTCTTAATCTTAAGCACAGAGTCTACCTTGAGACTTCATCCAAATACTACTCGCAAGGAAATAGGTTAGTAGAGTCAAGCAACAAAAACCTAATCAAGTTGATAAAACGTATTGGGTCAGAGCACCAAAAGAAATGACACAAGCATCTGCGAGCAACCTTATGGGCAAATTGGATCACACCTAAGAAGATACTAAAAATATCCCCTTACGAGTTGGTGTACAAAAAAGAGGTAGTCCTACCCATTTCCATGGAAACACCAAAACTACAACTATTAAAATATTTTGAAATTGAGGAGGACAGCGTAATGGAGATTAGATTGGCAGAGCTCTTAAGCCTTGAGGAAAAAAGGAAAAAGGCATTTAATGCCATGATCGAGTGCCAACAAGTGGTTAAATTTTGGTTCGATAAAAAGGCCTCCAACCTAGATTTTAGGAATCGGGAAGATTAATCAATAAGTTGTATAAAGCGACTAAGGAAGCTTTGAGAAGTGTAGGCATTTTCAATCGAAGAGTAGCTGCAAGAAAGGTAAATGAATTCATTGCTTGCAATCGGATTTCCAAGGAAAGTAAATCTTATCAAGTAGCATTGACTAAAAAGGTCAAAGATATCAGGAAGACTTGTAGGCTCTAATCCAAATTAGGTTGCCCCCTTATTCTTAGATAATGGAGAAATGTTGGTGGAGAAGTAGATCAAAGAAGCCATTCAGCTCAAACAATAGGACTTCTCATCGCTTCAAGGATTAAGCCCATCTCCTTCAATCACGAAAGTTAAGAAGGTACTCCTTGATTTATCCCAACTCTACTACCACATTGAAGTTGTTGCATTAAAATGGGGAGGAGTTTATTTCAAAGAGGTCCTTGATCTTGATCAAGCCTACAAGATGTTGTATGCCCTCTTCTTGCCCTCTGATGGTGATTGGGAGTCCCAACATGTTGCCTTCCTCAAACTCTGAGGATTATTTTATATCTGGGTTCATACCTCCACGAGCGAAGGCCCCTGTGAGTCACTAGAAACTATGGAGATTTTGTTTTCCTTCAATGTTTTTGATCCTTGAAAGTCTTCTTTAGGATCCTACTTCTTTTACGTGTTATGATGGCACTAGGCCATGAAGGCTAAAGGTTACTCTTGCATAAAAGCGCGCAATGCACCACATGGTGGCTGCATAGCTTTTCTTTATATCATCTTCCTTTTGGGCCTGAACTGGGACACATGTATGCTTGGAAAGGATTTTCCCCAAAATTGCTCTCACAAATTTAGAGATTGCCCACCAGCGTGCCACGTTAACCATTTCAATGGGCGAGTTATGTCTTATGTGGATGTATCTCTTTTGGAAGAGTTTGTCAAACAACGCGATGACGTTCTTACTTTCTGGGTTGAAATTTTGGGGGTAGCGTCATCATTCCTAGTAGCTAGATTGGATTGTGTTTTGCCAAGTTGTGCTAGGATCAGATCATCTTCTGAAAAAATATCTTCGTAGAACTTCTACAATATCGTGAGCCATTAATGAAGCAACTCAATCTTTATTAGTGAAGATTGCCACAATCTAATAAGACCTTAGATCAGATTGTGTTCTATTAGGCATGGACACCTAGTAGTTGTTCATCTTTGTTAGTTGTGGTGATGGCTCTTTCTTCTAACTACTTAAGGGGTTTTGCAAAGAGATTTTTTGGAGTTAAAAAAGAAAAAAATCAGGAATCATAGTTTTAAAATAGGGAAATATATTTCTCAGGAATAGGAGGATTTTTATAGAGCATTGTTTATGCTTTATGGCATGTTTTATTTATCAAGTTAATTAATTGGATTAGCATCCGAACTTTGCTTTCAATTGATTTAATGCAAGAACAAATATTATTAAGAAGAAATCTTTGAGATTGTGCATTTTATGGCCTTTATCATGAATTTATTTTCCCTATATTATTTATGTCGGATGCTCTATGTCAAGTCTTATGGAGATAGTCTTAGTGATTTTTGTATATGTTGTTAGATTTTATGTTTGATGCTATCCTTCAAAAATTGGATCATGTTCATTACACTCTTTCATTTTCCGTGAAGGTTATGTTGCAAGAGCAAAAGGGTTTTGTAAAGATCCAAAAGTTCATGTAAATTTTAGGGTTCCTTATTCCTGTCGAATCTTAATGGATGCTTCCCACAAGGAGATTTGAATGACTGCAATGTGCTTTCTCTAGCCTTAGTCATTCATTCTCTTCTTAACAATGAAGGTTCTATGACATTTTGTGTCCATTTCATCAGGAGTAAGGAATCGTTAAATTTTGAAATATTGTAAAAGCTTTGATGCATCACCATATTTTATTCTTTTTCTACATTTCTCTTTTCCCCTTTTCCCAAAACACAAAGAAGAGTCGACTTCTATAACAATCCTAGAGGTCACTCAGTGAGGCACAATTTGGTCCCCCACTTACTGAATTTCCCATAAGGTTGTTCAAAGAGGTGCAAGATTTTGTGATCAACACTAACATCCCAAAAAATAATGTTAGAAGTGTAGAGTGATATCTTCATTTGTGGAGTGGTGCAGACCCAGAAATTGATGCACTGTTACACTGAACTGGCAGATTTGACAGTCAATTTTTTATGTAACTGATCTTTCTGGATCAAACCATTATGCAATAATGTCTTCCTTATCAACTCCAAAAATTGTTATGACTGATAAAAATGATTCACAACAATGTTGACATCAATGAAAACATTGTAACACATTGTTATGTACCTTCCATGATCATTTTTCCAATCAACATCATCAATGAAAAACTTCAACAATCTCCCCAAACTTCTAACAGAGGATTAGCTCACAATATAAAGTAATATCAACACTGATTACAAAGGACTCACTACCGAAGGGCTCACTACCCAAAAGAAAGAAAGGATTATTGCTAGAATAGAAAAGAAGATAGAGAAGAATGATACAATGGGAAATCCATCTCAATGCAACAAAAAATTATACTACAACATCACTAACACCTTCACAGTCTTACTGAAGATTGTAGACACCTTCTGCTCACTACATCTAGTAATATAACACATGAAATCTCCCACTACACTACACAAATTTGCATCTCACAACTCTCAAATTCACATCATTCACATCTATCTTATCATCCTTCAACATATCAACACATATTTATACCATCTTCAACCTTGAAAACATTCTCCAAGGTTGACTATGCATCTTAATCGTGCAAATTCAAATTAGGTCGGCACCAAAAAATTCTCATGGTGGAAAGGAAATGAAGGCAAACCACTACACACCTTAATTTAGACCTAAATCCACTCATGCATGCCATTCCATGCTTCCACAAACACCAAATAAACTCCACAATTAATGTAAACATCCAAGATCAACTAAACCTATGTTAACACCATTAACATTTAAGTACACGCTTCCTCAAATCCAATGACAACTCACAAACCACACACTGCGCTTGAACATGATCTATAATATTTCACAAATACCCTAAAATCCAACAAATTCCTTTACAACTTTCACTTGAAGAATTTACACACCCAATACACTCAAATAATTTTACCATACACTACAACTCAAGAAATTGACTTCTGAAGCACCAAACCTCAAATAAATTCAACTGCAAAAAGATACAAATACTATCAAAACCGTTCCAAATTTGCAAGACTTGAAACAACTTTGCAGATAAATTCAAAGCAAAAACATTTTTCCCAAACACCTCTGCAATGCATAGTTCACACACTAGTGAACACAACTTCCTCTACACAACGATCTAGCACACCAAATTCTAGATCAACATATCCAAACCACACAAGTAGATCTTCAACATCAAAGGAATGCAGAGTGAAACTAGAATGATACTTTGTAACACAAAACACCATTGCAACACATTGTTTCCTCTTTTTATTCAAATTTTCTCAAAAGCACTTGGAAACCAAGCACTAGAGACACATCCTCAACATTTTCCACACTTCTTCATCACCACCAAGCCAACTGCAACATAAAAACTCAACCATACATCCATAGACAAAATCTTATCAAAGAAACACTAGAGGTTGGCACTAGTAGCTTACTAATGACAACATAATGCAACTAATAAAAGCATCATCAAAGACAACATCAACTCAATACCAACTACTCACACTCTTGCAACAATCTCTTGCTCATACAGTTGACACCAATGACAACACCAAAACTTGTTGACATCAATGAAAACACTGACTACACATACTTTCAATAGGAACATCATCTCAAAGATGTCAAGTTCAATAAGATCTAAAGTTTATGCAAAAGATAACTTCTTTGTTTTGAACTATTTAAAGTTACTCCAAAAGGAAACCAATGCTATTTTAGGTTGTTTTCAATTTTTTGAGGAAATAAACACATTTAAGAACCTTGTAAATTTGGGATTAACAAGAAGGTATGAATTTTTATATTAAAACCAAAATAAAAGTAAATGAAAAAGAGGGGGTTCCCATTTTTCTTTGGTAAAATGGGGTATGTTGTGCAAAACTTCACAACACTAATAAGTCTCCACTATGTCAATGCTGATAATTTTCCCATCTTGTATAACTTGTAACATGTCTTCATGGGATGCATGGGAGACATGCAACAGTTCCATGACCATGAAAAATACTTAATATTTATTTAAAAATCCATCACATTTAGTCAAGCTAACATGATTTTTTTTATGATAATTCATTTTTTAAAATAATCTCTTCCAAAGTAATAAAATTGGGTAGTTGACCCTAATTTTTTTTTTCACTTACTTTGTGATTTCCTAATGTGTAACATTATTATATATTCATAATCAAATTTGAAATATCCAAAATAATTTAGGCATCAACAAGATGAGGGAGAATTAGTTCAAATGACCTAACTATATTTGAGTGATACTCAAACAATTGATCATAGTTTAACCAAGCATTGAGTGACCATTTCCAAAATCTTGGTTTATTAAAGGATTCATTTATCACCATTTAAACACACATTTAAGTCAAGGCCATAAAAATATATATTTTATATTAGTTCAGTTCCAAAGGTAAGTGCAACCATTGCTACGATGTACAAGTAAGAGCTCAACTAAAAACAAAAAAATTTAATACATATGACCAATACATACTTGATGGTAACTGAGATCAATGGGGCATAACAAATAAATCAAACTCTTATGTGATAATTATATTTTTGATTAAATAAAAACACTCACTATAAGCACTAAGCTATACTACTAACACCATGCCAATTGTTATAAACCAAGTAAACATAAGATGTCTGAATGATGAAGTTAGGAAATGCACAAACATAACTAGGTAGTGAGTGCCCATGATTCTACTATCTATTTTCTCCCTCTTTCCCTACATCATGTTGAATCTTGTCCTCACATATGCTACCATTTCTCTAGTCTCAGCATGTACCTCTCAAATAAATAAAGCAAAAAATAATAACATATATCATAAATAAACAAATAAAAAGTACATTTACGTATAATAATTCAAGATGATATAAATATAATAATTTAAAATTATAGAGATTAGATAAATATATAAATAAATTATCATACATTACCAATTCATCAATTATAGTGAGTATAATTAATGATCTAATTATTAACTAATTTGCATACTTAAAATATAATTGATCACATTTTTATGGGGTGTTGCATAAGGGTTGGACCCTTTTTCCACTCATTATGTGGATCACATTTTTCTATATGAATCACATAAAGGCTATTACGACACAACATGGCAGTCCAAAATTTAATATGCCTATGTGCAAACCCAACCAATGTCTTGTCAATAATATAGTTTTTTTTTAATAGATGAGTGCTATCAAAGGGGATAGATCCATTTTACATAGATTTGAATTTTGATGGTGGAATACCCCCATTGGGTTTCCAAGCCATTCTTACATTGAAATATATCTATAGACCGTTGCCAATTTTTTGCCTAAATTCAAGACCCGAGATATGCTCACTATTGAAAGCCATTTTCCATCTACATTCAGGAGCCTTGAAACCGGCTTGATTGTAAAGAAACTTCGGTCGGAAGCAGTTTCCTACACTAATCTCTTAAGGAAAGTATGGTGCAAATTCGTTTTAAACCCTTACAATTTCAGATTCGTTAATCTACTTAACAAAGATATTGCAGCAATATACCATACATACAGAAAATGAAGAATGACACAATGATTTACCCTGGGGAAAACCTTTCGGTAAAAAACCCCAGCACTCCAAAACCTGCACAATGTATTATCTTCAACACAACGGTTACAACACACTTGCAATGCAAGTTCTTTCAGGAGATTTCCAACTCTTGAAGACAAAATGCGGCAGCATGAAAAAACGTTCCAACAATACACTCACATCACAAATCTTCGCAACCCTAAAAAACGCTTATATCATGCGCTTCCCTTTTAGGGCAACTTCCGAAGATAACTGTATTAGGGTTTTACCATTCTCCGAGAAAATAGGAACTCGAAAATTTTTTTCGGGGCGATGCCCCGAACCCCACTATCGTGGAAGAGTGTACAGTACTCAACTTTATCAATTGCCACATGTCTTCACCTGTCATTGAATCTTCCAGACATAGCTCTTACGTGTCATAGGAATCCGTCATAACCGTTTCAGCCATGATCTCCTTACACACAATTCAAGATGCCGACACATTAAGTGGAGTGACACATCAACATGCAAACTAGACATGTACACTCACACTTAACTACATTATTTGCAAGAAATACATTTTACAAAACAAATAATAAGAATAGGAATTATCCAAGGTTGAGACACCTTATTCCTAACATTCTCCCACTTGTCGAACACCTTGTAAGAGCAATAGGAACATAACAGGAATTAACCGCTATAGGCCAAAAGGCCCATAGACTCCAAACACCATCTGAACTTCACAGTGCCCACTGGTTTCGTTAATGCATCTGCAACATTCTTCACAGTATCTACCTTCTCCAAATTTATCTTTCCATCTTCCACCATATCTCTCACAAAGTGAAACTGCACATCAATGTGCTTCGTTCTGGCATGGAAAGTTGGATTCTTCGCAAGGCAAATAGCACTCTGACTGTCACACCAAATAGTAATCTGTTCTGCATCAACACCAACATCAGAACACAATCTCCTAAGCCAAATGGCTTCCTTACAAGCATGAGTAGCAGCCATGTACTCAGCTTCTGTAGTGGACAAAGCAACCACAGGTTGTCGCTTACTCATCCAACTGATGGCACCACCAAACATAGTGAAAACATAAGCACTGGTGGATCTCCTGCTGTTAATATCACCTGCCCAATCTGAATCCACAAACCCACGAATACAAACTGAATGCGGAGATCCAGAAGAGTTACCATGGTAACATATGGAGTAATCTGATGTACCCCTCAAATATCTGAATACTCGCTTAACTGCATCCCAATGTACCCGTCCAGGGTTAGCCATAAACCGACTTAGGACTCCCACTGCTTGGGCAATGTCTGGTCTAGTACAGACCATAGCATACATAAGACTGCCAACTGCACTAGCATAAGGTACTCTACTCATGTCCTCCACCTCACTAGGAGATTTTGGACAATCATCTACAGATAACTTTGTTCCCATTGAAACAGGAACACATAGTGGTCTACAATCTGCCATGCTGAACCTGTCCAACACAGACTTCACATACTTACTCTGACTCAACCAGAGTTTTCTGTTAGACCTGTCTCTACTGATTTCCATACCCAAGATGTACCTTGCTGCCCCAAGATCTTTCATCTCAAACTGTGCTGACAACTGAGATTTAAAATCAGAAATCATACCCTTACCCTTCCCAAACAGCAACATATCATCAACATATAATGCAACAATAAGAAGGCGATCATTTTCAACTCTGAAATAAACACAATGATCTGATTTCGATCTTACAAATCCAATTGACAACACAAAGGCATCAAACTTAAGGTACCACATCCTAGGAGATTGCTTCAAACCATATAGAGATTTCTTTAATCTGCAAACTAAGGATTCATTACCTTTAACAATGTAGTGCTCAGGCTGTGACATATAAATCTCTTCCTCCAAATCACCATGAAGGAAAGCTGTCTTCACATCCATCTGTTCTATCTCTAAATCATATGATGCAGCAAGAGATAACAGAAATCTAATGGATGTCAACTTTGCAACAGGAGAGAATATTTCACCATAATCTATTCCCTCTACCTGTGAATACCCCTTTGCAACCAATCTAGCTTTGTACCTTTCAACACTGCCATCTGCACAGAATTTCTTCTTGAACACCCATTTACAGCCAACAGATTTTCTCCCTTTAGGCAAAGGTACAAGGTCCCAAGTTTTGTTTTTCTCCAATGAAGCCATCTCATCATCCATAGCCTCAATCCAGGAACCTGCATCTTCCATGCCCAAAGCCTCTTTCACAGATCTAGGCTCATCAGTGTTAGTAATCAAAGCAAAAGCACAACTGGAATCTAACATAGAATAACCAAACCTTTCTGGTTGCTTTCTTTCTCTCATGGATCTCCTCAAGGGCTGAGGTTGAGGTTGTTCTTCCTCTTCTTCCGAACTATCAGAGCTGCTAGAGCTCTCCTCATCATTAGACCCAACATGGTCTCTCTGTTCAGTCTTCTCAGGGGTAGGAGGAAACTGAACAACATCTTTTCCTTTTCTTTTTCATCTGGTTGTAGCACAATAGGAGAAGATGTTAGCTCTCTGAAAATAACATTTCTACTATAAGCACCTTACTAGTCATAGGATTCCAAAGCTTGTATCCTTTCACACCAACACTGTATCCGATGAAAATACATTTGACAGCTTTGTTTTCCAACTTAGATCTTTTCTCCTTTGGAACATGTGCATAAGCTTCACAACCAAAAACACGAAGATGTCTAATTGAAGGCTTCTTACCAGACCACACCTCCATGGGTGTCTTACCAACAAGAGCTGATGTAGGAGATCTGTTAACCAGATAGCAAGCAGTGGCAACAGCTTCGGCCCAAAATTTTTGTTCTAGGCCAGCTCCACTAAGCATACTCCTAGCCTTCTCCATCAGTGTCCTGTTCATTCTCTCTGCAACTCCATTTTGCTGCGGGGTGTAAGGAGTTGTCTTATGTCTCTCGATTCCTCGTTCTTTACAGAACTGTTCAAACTCTGTGGAACAAAACTCACCACCATTATCAGTTCTCACACACTTGATTCTTTTACCAGTCTGATTCTCCACGAGAGCCTTAAATTCCTTGAACCGACTGAAAACCTGTGTCTTACTTTTTAGGAAATATATCCAAGTCCTTCTACTGTAATCATCTATAAAAGATACAAAATATACAGAACTGGAGATAGAAGGAACTTTTACAGGACCAAAAACATCAGAATGAATAAGATCCAAAAGTCCAGAAGACTTGTGAGAACTAGAGTAGAACTGAACACGATTTTGCTTACCATAAACACAGTGTTCACAGAAATCGAATTCGAGATTACAATCGTTTAGCCCCTCAACGAGATTTTTAGTTTTCAAGGTCCTAAGACCCTTCTCACCAATGTGGCCAAATCTCATATGCCACAACATTGTCTTTTCTGCAGGAAGCTTGCCTTCCAAAGTGTTTACACCCTTAGGCACACTTATTGCACTGCCATCAGAACCCATTGCCACAATCTTCTTTACTGCTCGTTCAGATGGTGGGGATGAAGTGATAGCCGCTCTCTTCTTTGAAACAGAAGAACTATTGCATTGAGCAATGCATGCATCAAGCTGGAACAAAGTACCTCTCCTAGTACCTTTAGCGAGCACCATAGATCCTCTTATCATCTTGCATCCATCTTTCGAAAAAACAACTTGCACACCTACATCATTCAACATACTTACAGATAATAGGTTTCGTTCCAAACCCGGAATGTGCATAACTCCATTGATTCCCTTTACTCGTCCATTAGGAAATCTGATAGTGACCCTTCCGCGTCCAACTATCTTTAGGTGAGAATCATCACCCAAGTACACCTTTCCACCATCAAACTCTTCATATTTTGAGAACCAGTTTCGATGAGAGGTCATGTGAAAAGAAGCACCCGAGTCTACTAACCGCACATCATCAGATGCATGGGCTGCCAAAGCTGCAATAAAAGCATCTCCATCTTCTTGAGATTTTTCAGAAGCTGAATCTGAGCCTTTCTTCTTCTTCTTCGGTTCTTTGCAGTCCCTCCGGAAGTGCCCAGATTTATCACAGTTCCAAAATTTCGCCTTGGACTTTCCAGGAGTCTTAGAACTCCCACGGGATTTGGATCTGCCCTTCTTTGACTTATTGTCATTCTGCTTTCCTTTGTCGTTGGATCTCCCGCGAACAGCAAGGGCTTCCTTAGACGAATCCGAAGTCTTTCTTCGCATCTCATCAGACAGCAGCGAAGACACCACATCATCCATACGGAATGTGACTATAGTACTTCAGAGAGCCATCACAAGATGGTCCCACGAATCCGGCAAGGAACAAAGCAGGGTCATACATCGATCCTCCTCCTCAATCTTGGCACCAGATGATGCCAACTGTGCAATCAATAAATTGAATGCATTGAGATGATCAGTTACGGATCCACCTTCCTCCATTCTTAAAGAATACAACTTCTTTCTTAGGAACAACTTATTCACCAGAAATTTGGCCTGATACACAGACCCAAGCCGTTTCCACAAAGAATTTGTAGTAGTCTCATCAAGAACATTCAGAAGAACGGCATCTGCTAGACAGAGTCTGATGAGACCCTTAGCCTTCCGATCCTTGATATCCCAATCCGCTTGAGGTATCGCTACAGGTTTCACATCAAGTGAAGTAGCCTCCCATAGATCGCGGTCTTCAAGCATGTCTTCCATCTTGAGTTTCCACAACTCGAAATTAGTGCCATTAAAGTTCTCCACCTCCATTCTACTGTATGAGGAACTTGCCATCTC
>CM021102.1:202080347-202144207 GCA_007115665.2 Sequoiadendron giganteum | reverse complement strand
AATCTGAAAATAAGCCTTTGTCATAGAGTCAATATTTTTTAGAAGA
This sequence comes from Sequoiadendron giganteum, assembly GCA_007115665.2. Taxonomy (NCBI): domain Eukaryota; kingdom Viridiplantae; phylum Streptophyta; class Pinopsida; order Cupressales; family Cupressaceae; genus Sequoiadendron; species Sequoiadendron giganteum. Next base: position 202,144,161 of record CM021102.1, on the reverse strand, counting down.
CTCCACTGAAAATAAAGAATTGCAGATTTTATCACTTTTGGAAAGTGAGTGGCGACTCTAAATGAAGAAATGTGTTGGAACTGATAAATTGAAATACATATTAGAAAGAAATCATCCCAGAGTTCAAACCATCACAATTGCTCCCAAAATGCAAGGAAGAAGGTCTTTGTACAAAGATGGTGATGGTCCTAATGATAAAAATAAATGGACTGAGAAGAATGATAAGGGTAAGAAGGTGATTGATGACATGGGCCCATCAAACAAATATAAAACATCAAAAGCACCACTGGAGACACACAATTCATCTAGTACACTAGCAAATGAAAATAACCCTTCCAGAGAACCTCATACTCCTAAGGAACAAAGGAATCCTTTCTACTGAATAGACCCTGAGAAAGTTAAGGAGTTCATGGCTGAATTGAAGTTGAAAGAGAAAGGAGACAACTTGAATATGATAAGAAAGCAACACTTCATGAGGATGGATTTGGATATGAAGCAGCATCTAAGGAGAATTATCAACTTATGGCTAGGGATGAAATAAATGCAAGACTGGAGCATGTGAGACAAGAAGTGGAGAAAGAAAAAATAGAATACGAGTAGAGGCTCCAAGCAATTAGAGAACTTGAAGAGTTTAAATTGAGGAAAGTGTTGATCAATACTCAAATGGCTAATTTGCAAAAATATGTGCCACCTCATAGGCAAGGGAGCAATAATGCAGGCCTATCAAATTCCTCATAGGCCTACCAAAATCAGCCAAGGAATCAAGGTAGACATCAAAATGATCCACCACAAGATCAAGGTGTTCAACCACCTCCTCATCAACATCATGTGCCCCCACAAGGTCAGCAATATGTGGCAAATACTAATCCATTGTACCAGCATCAGCATTACCAAAATCCACCTCCTCCACAATACACAATCATGATCAAGTAGTTTGATTTGGCTGGATTTCAAATATGCCCTTACCCTATGGACAACGCTTGGAGAAGTCTTGTCCCAAAATTCACAAGGAGTAGTGCAATTATAGCTGAAGAGCATTTAAGGAGCTTTAATGCTTTTATGTAAGATTTGGATATGCAGTATGAAGATGTGTAGATGAGGTTGTTTATGATGTCACTAATTGAAGATGCTAGAGATTGGTTCAATAGTCTGCCAACAGCTTCTTGTAAGGAAACTCAGGTGCGGAAACAGCTTCCTACACTAATCTCTTAAGGAAAGTATGGTGCAAATTCGTTTTAAACCCTTACAATTTCAGATTCGTTAATCTACTTAACAAAGATATTGCAGCAATATACCATACATACAGAAAATGAAGAATGACACAATGATTTACCCTGGGGAAAACCTTTCGGTAAAAAACCCCAGCACTCCAAAACCTGCACAATGTATTATCTTCAACACAACGGTTACAACACACTTGCAATGCAAGTTCTTTCAGGAGATTTCCAACTCTTGAAGACAAAATGCGGCAGCATGAAAAAACGTTCCAACAATACACTCACATACCAAATCTTCGCAACCCTAAAAAATGCTTATATCATGCGCTTCCCTTTTAGGGCAACTTCCGAAGATAACTGTATTAGGGTTTTACCATTCTCCGAGAAAATAGGAACTCGAAAATTTTTTTTCGGGGCGATGCCCCGAACCCCACTATCGTGGAAGAGTGTACAGTACTCAACTATCGTGGAAGAGTGTACAGTACTCAACTTTATCGTGCAAGAAATACATTTTACAAAACAAATAATAAGAATAGGAATTATCCAAGGTTGAGACACCTTATTCCTAACATTCTCCCACTTGTCGAACACCTTGTAAGAGCAATAGGAACATAACAGGAATTAATCGCTATAGGCCAAAAGGCCCATAGACTCCAAACACCATCTGAACTTCACAGTGCCCACTGGTTTCGTTAATGCATCTGCAACATTCTTCACAGTATCTACCTTCTCCAAATTTATCTTTCCATCTTCCACCATATCTCTCACAAAGTGAAACTGCACATCAATGTGCTTCGTTCTGGCATGGAAAGTTGGATTCTTCGCAAGGCAAATAGCACTCTGACTGTCACACCAAATAGTAATCTGTTCTGCATCAACACCAACATCAGAACACAATCTCCTAAGCCAAATGGCTTCCTTACAAGCATGAGTAGCAGCCATGTACTCAGCTTCTGTAGTGAACAAAGCAACCACAGGTTGTCGCTTACTCATCCAACTGATGGCACCACCAAACATAGTGAAAACATAAGCACTGGTGGATCTCCTGCTGTTAATATCACCTGCCCAATCTGAATCCACAAATCCACGAATACAAACTGAATGTGGAGATCCAGAAGAGTTACCATGGTAACATATGGAGTAATCTGATGTACCCCTCAAATATCTGAATACTCGCTTAACTGCATCCCAATGTACCCGTCCAGGGTTAGCCATAAACCGGCTTAGGACTCCCACTGCTTGGGCAATGTCTGGTCTAGTACAGACCATAGCATACATAAGACTGCCAACTGCACTAGCATAAGGTACTCTACTCATGTCCTCCACCTCACTAGGAGATTTTGGACAATCATCTACAGATAACTTTGTTCCCATTGAAACAGGAACACATAGTGGTCTACAATCTGCCATGCTGAACCTGTCCAACACAGACTTCACATACTTACTCTGACTCAACCAGAGTTTTCTGTTAGACCTGTCTCTACTGATTTCCATACCCAAGATGTACCTTGCTGCCCCAAGATCTTTCATCTCAAACTGTGCTGACAACTGAGATTTAAAATCAGAAATCATACCCTTACCCTTCCCAAACAGCAACATATCATCAACATATAATGCAACAATAAGAAGGCGATCATTTTCAACTCTGAAATAAACACAATGATCTGATTTCGATCTTACAAATCCAATTGACAACACAAAGGCATCAAACTTAAGGTACCACATCCTAGGAGATTGCTTCAAACCATATAGAGATTTCTTTAATCTGCAAACTAAGGATTCATTACCTTTAACAATGTAGTGCTCAGGCTGTGACATATAAATCTCTTCCTCCAAATCACCATGAAGGAAAGCTGTCTTCACATCCATCTGTTCTATCTCTAAATCATATGATGCAGCAAGAGATAACAGAAATCTAATGGATGTCAACTTTGCAACAGGAGAGAATATTTCACCATAATCTATTCCCTCTACCTGTGAATACCCCTTTGCAACCAATCTAGCTTTGTACCTTTCAACACTGCCATCTGCACAGAATTTCTTCTTGAACACCCATTTACAGCCAACAGATTTTCTCCCTTTAGGCAAAGGTACAAGGTCCCAAGTTTTGTTTTTCTCCAATGAAGCCATCTCATCATCCATAGCCTCAATCCAGGAACCTGCATCTTCCATGCCCAAAGCCTCTTTCACAGATCTAGGCTCATCAGTGTTAGTAATCAAAGCAAAAGCACAACTGGAATCTAACATAGAATAACCAAACCTTTCTGGTTGCTTTCTTTCTCTCATGGATCTCCTCAAGGGCTGAGGTTGAGGTTGTTCTTCCTCTTCTTCCGAACTATCAGAGCTGCTAGAGCTCTCCTCATCATTAGACCCAACATGGTCTCTCTGTTCAGTCTTCTCAGGGGTAGGAGGAAACTGAACAACATCTTTTTCCTTTTCTTTTTCATCTGGTTGTAGCACAATAGGAGAAGATGTTAGCTCTCTGAAAATAACATTTCTACTATACAGCACCTTACTAGTCATAGGATTCCAAAGCTTGTATCCTTTCACACCAACACTGTATCAGATGAAAATACATTTGACAGCTTTGTTTTCCAACTTAGATCTTTTCTCCTTTGGAACATGTGCATAAGCTTCACAACCAAAAACACGAAGATGTCTAATTGAAGGCTTCTTACCAGACCACACCTCCATGGGTGTCTTACCAACAAGAGCTGATGTAGGAGATCTGTTAACCAGATAGCAAGCAGTGGCAACAGCTTCGGCCCAAAATTTTTGTTCTAGGCCAGCTCCACTAAGCATACTCCTAGCCTTCTCCATCAGTGTCCTGTTCATTCTCTCTGCAACTCCATTTTGCTGCGGGGTGTAAGGAGTTGTCTTATGTCTCTCGATTCCTCGTTCTTTACAGAACTGTTCAAACTCTGTGGAACAAAACTCACCACCATTATCAGTTCTCACACACTTGATTCTTTTACCAGTCTGATTCTCCACGAGAGCCTTAAATTCCTTGAACCGACTGAAAACCTGTGTCTTACTTTTTAGGAAATATATCCAAGTCCTTCTACTGTAATCATCTATAAAAGATACAAAATATACAGAACTGGAGATAGAAGGAACTTTTACAGGACCAAAAACATCAGAATGAATAAGATCAAAAAGTCCAGAAGACTTGTGAGAACTAGAGTAGAACTGAACACGATTTTGCTTACCATAAACACAGTGTTCACAGAAATCGAATTCGAGATTACAATCATTTAGCCCCTCAACGAGATTTTTAGTTTTCAAGGTCCTAAGACCCTTCTCACCAATGTGGCCAAATCTCATATGCCACAACATTGTCTTTTCTGCAGGAAGCTTGCCTTCCAAAGTGTTTACACCCTTAGGCACACTTACTGCACTGCCATCGGAACCCATTGCCACAATCTTCTTTACTGCTCGTTCAGATGGTGGGGATGAAGTGATAGCCGCTCTCTTCTTTGAAACAGAAGAACTATTGCATTGAGCAATGCATGCATCAAGCTGAAACAAAGTACCTCTCCTAGTACCTTTAGCGAGCACCATAGATCCTCTTATCATCTTGCATCCATCTTTCGAAAAAACAACTTGCACACCTACATCATTCAACATACTTACAGATAATAGGTTTCGTGCCAAACCCGGAATGTGCATAACTCCATTGATTCCCTTTACTCGTCCATCAGGAAATCTGATAGTGACCCTTCCGCGTCCAACTATCTTTAGGTGAGAATCATCACCCAAGTACACCTTTCCACCATCAAACTCTTCATATTTTGAGAACCAGTTTCGATGAGAGGTCATGTGAAAAGAAGCACCCGAGTCTACTAACCACACATCATCAGATGCATGGGCTGCCAAAGCTGCAATAAAAGCATCTCCATCTTCTTGAGATTTTTCAGAAGCTGAATCTGAGCCTTTCTTCTTCTTCTTCGGTTCTTTGCAGTCCCTTCGGAAGTGCCCAGATTTATCACAGTTCCAACATTTTGCCTTGGACTTTCCAGGAGTCTTAGAACTCCCACGGGATTTGGATCTGCCCTTCTTTGACTTATTGTCATTCTGCTTTCCTTTGTCGTTGGATCTCCCGCGAACAGCAAGGGCTTCCTTAGACGAATCCGAAGTCTTTCTTCGCATCTCCTCAGACAGCAGTGAAGACACCACATCATCCATACGGAATGTGACTATAGTACTTCCGAGAGCCATCACAAGATGGTCCCACGAATCCGGCAAGGAACAAAGCAGGGTCATACATCGATCCTCCTCCTCAATCTTGGCACCAGATGATGCCAACTGTGCAATCAATAAATTGAATGCATTGAGATGATCAGTTACGGATCCACCTTCCTCCATTCTTAAAGAATACAACTTCTTTCTCAGGAACAACTTATTCACCAGAGATTTGGCCTGATACACAGACCCAAGCCGTTTCCACAAAGAATTTGCAGTAGTCTCATCAAGAACATTCAGAAGAACGGCATCTGCTAGACAGAGTCTGATGAGACCCTTAGCCTTCCGATCCTTGATATCCCAATCCGCTTGAGGTATCGCTACAGGTTTCACATCAAGTGAAGTAGCCTCCCATAGATCGCGGTCTTCAAGCATGTCTTCCATCTTGAGTTTCCACAACTCAAAATTAGTGCCATTAAATTTCTCCACCTCCATTCTACTGTATGAGGAACTTGCCATCTCAATCTGCAAATAAGATTCAAAATGCTTTGCACAAAAAACTCCACTCAACTTGAGATTAGCTCAAAAAACCCTACCCAACAACTAGGATCAAAATTTGATCAGGCTCTGATACCAATTGTAAGGAAACTCAGGTGCGGAAACAGCTTCCTACACTAATCTCAAAAGGAAAGTATTGTGCAAATTCTTTTAAATCCTTACAATTTCAAATTTGTTAACTACTTTAACAAAGATATTGCAGCCATATACTATGCATACAGAAAATAGAGAATGACACAATGATTTACCCTAGGGAAAACCTTTCGGTAAAAACCCTAGCACTCCAAAACCTGCACAATGTATTATCTTCAACACAACGGTTACAACACACTTGCAATGCAAGTTCTTTCAGGAGACAATCGACACTCAAAGAAAAATCCAGTAGCACGAAATCATACCAACAATACACTCTTTTCCTATCACAGTCTGTAACCCTAAAAACACTTATATCATGCGCTTTCCTTTTTAGGGCAATTTCCAAAGATAGTCGTATTAGGGTTTTACCATTCTCCGAGAAAATAGGAACCCGAAAATATTTTATCATGGAAGAGTGTACAGTACTCAACTTTATCAATTGCCACATGTCTTGCATGTCTTCACCCATCATTGAATCTTCTAGAAATAGCTCTTACGTGTCATAGGAATCCGTCATAACCGTTTCAGCCATGATCTCCTTACACACAATTCAAGATGCCGACACATTAAGTGGAGTGACACATCAACATACAAACTAGACATGTACACTCACACTTAATTACATTATTTGCAGGAAATACATTTTACAAAACAAATAATAAGAATAGGAATTATCCAAGGGTCAAAACACCTTTATTCTAACAGATTACCATTGATTACTCCCATTTGAAACACCTCCTAGGCGATGTCCATGTGGGTTTGTCTTGCCTCCCTATGTCAAAGCTTGGCAGAGTCCCCACCATCCCTTGTGTCTTCGTCTGCCTCCCCACTTTCTTCTTCTGAGTCATAGTTCAAACTATCAAAGAACATGCGAAAGGGGGCTTACCAACCCATCCTCCCCTAGTCCACAAATCGCATTGGCCACCGTTATGGAATTTGTTGTGGAAATGAACCCATTCACCAATGCCATTGTCTTCTCCTTCGAGCCAGCTATGTCCACTAACAATCATAATACAACTTCGTAGATTTTCCCATCGCACTTGTTCTTCCCATTTCCCAAACAACCACCTACTAACGCACATATTTCCTCCAAAACCTGGGACCTATTACAAATAAAAAGCCTTTGACATTGCTCCATGACCGATTCCTCACAGTAGGCGCAACTCAGTTTGAAACAATGCACCATTTTTGCCCTTCCTTTGCACCTAAACCCTCCTCGATCTTCTTTAGCACACCCAACACCCCCATTCCCCTTTAATAAGCCAGGGACACCTTATTCCTTACCCACACACTCATTCATTACTGATACTCCTCTATGCAACCCCTTCTTTTGTCACCTCAACCATCCTGTTGGTGTTGAGCACGAGGATTCCCTTGGATCGCCTCCGTCCTATTTCAAATATTTTTCCAATCCAAGTTTTCTTGGAAATAGGAGCCAAATCTTCAACTGAGAAAGGATTGCAAGGCACGATGGAAGTCCTTATGCCTTGTTAGCATCACTGTCCATAATGCACTCTAGCCCCGACCAACGTTCTATCTTGGAGTCAATTAGGACCGATGAATCTTGAAGTATGCCAAAGTTCACCAAACAATCCACCGCTCTGTTGGCTTCCCTATAAGTGTGAGACAAGGAATAGTATTTGAATTTTGCTAGCAAATCTCTGATTTGGTTTATCCAGTTGTCAATCTTCCAATTTGTAGATTTGCTTGACATTATGGCCTAGATGCATAGTTTTGAATCTCCCTCGATCTCAATCGAGCCCAGTCCTTTATTTATACAAAGTTGCAAGCCCATGGCCAGGGCTTCTAGTTCAACCATATTATTTGTACATTCACCCAACCTCTTTGAAGCCACCCACACACATTGCCCCTATTGGTTCCTAACTATGCACCCAGTGCCAGCCAACCCGGGGTTACCCTTTGTTGCCGCGTCAAAGTATAACTTCCACATGAATTGCTTGGGTACATGCCATCTAACTTTTCTTCGGTCAACTCTTCCTCCATTTATCTTTGGTGCCGAGATCTTCAGGCCCATCAATTGTTTTTGGATTTCATCGTCCCATCTTGTAAAGTTTGACTTTGCTCCCACATTTGTCCTGTTGTTTTCTGTCTCAATTAACACCCCTTGAATTTTCTCTATGAGTTGTTCTCTACTTAGGAATTCTCCTTTAAAGATGTGCCTATTTCTTTCTTTCCCGATGTGCCAAACTACCAATGGCAGTGCTAAATCCCATAGCCCTTGCCAGTAGCCATTTTTTTTCCTTCTTGGCCAACTCCTTAAAAACTCCCCAAGCTTATCTTGTCTCAGGCCTATAAATTGCAAAGAGTCTTGCATCCATTCCCAACATGTAGTAGCCATTGGGCATGTTAAGAAAAAATGATCAACCCCCTCCTCCGCATTTTTACATAGAACACATCTAGAAGGTCCAACAATCCCAATTCTTCGTAGTATCTCTACCGTTAGGCAACCCTGATGAAGAACAACCTAGAGAAAAGCTTTAGCCTTGGGTAATACCGCACTACTCCAACATAGGGTAGCCATCCAATCCTTCCCACCTTCCCGCTTGATTTGAATTTGATACCCGAGCTTAGTCGAGTATTCCCCAGATTTAGCCTCGCACCATATAATGGAATCCTCCCATTCCCCAATCCTTATATACCTCTTGTTTAATTCTGACTTTATCTCCTTTGCTAGCTCTTGTGGTAGGAATAGTTTCCTTCGTCCTATTTGGCAAGCCTACCCAGATCATCCTCCTCCCATTGGGTGTAGTCTGCCACTTTGGAGCCAAAAGTGGATATAAGACCCTCAATGTGCTTCTCTATATCAAACAACTCCACCAAACCCTTATGCCCATTCCATGAATCCATCTGGAACTCTTCCTGCTTTCCATTCCCAATGTGCCAGGTTAAATGATTGGTGATCAATGGCCTACATTTTCTTATAAACTTCCACATAGCCGAGCCACCCTATATATTATCGACTGTCAATATTCTAGAGGGACCATCGCTATCCAGGTATTTGTTTTGAAGGATCTTAAACCACTGTTTGTCTAGTTGGTGAAACATCTTCCATGCCAACTTTGCTCCTAGGGCCATATTCTGCATCCTAATGTTCCTCAACTCCACCCCACCCTCCTCCTTGGGCTTGCATGTTGCTTCCCATCCCAACAATGGAATCTTCCTCTCCTCCTTAGATCCTTCCCATAGATTTTTTTTTAAGTATACTCTCTAGACCTTTCTCTACCTTACTCATTGCATCATAGCAGGACATTGTATAGATCATAATTATGGACAAGACCGTAACATGGTAATTCTTCTAGCCAATGTTAACAAGTTATTCTTCCAAGCCATTGCCTTGCTCCTGCACTTGCCTATGACTTCCTCCCAGTGCTTTGTCTTGCATTTGCCATTAAAAATTTGGACCCCTAGGAATTTAGTCGGTAATTTTGCACACTTGTACTCCATAATTGATACTATGGCCACCTAGACTGCTTCCCTTGTATTGAAGAAAAATATGCTTGAATTCAATTTATTCATCTTTTTCCCCGATTTCCTTTCATATTCTAACAAAGTTTTTTTGATACTTCTTGCCTCCCGTATACTTGCCTCACCAAAAAGTGTGGTATCATCCGCGAACTGAGAGTGTTTAATGGGCTTCACATTTGATGCTGCCACTATCCCTTTCCATTATAAGCTCTACCTTTTTTGCCTGATTGCATAGCTTAATACCTCGGCCATGGTGACAAATAAAAATGGCGATAGGGGGTCCCCTTGCTGTATCCTATTGGTAGCATTGAAGAAACCATGAAGCTCCCCGTTAACTAGTACCGATAATCTTATTGAGGATATACAATATTTTATTAAGTTGCACCAGTGGTTGTTAAAGCTCAACCGCTCCAATACTTTTAGGAGGAATCCCCACACTACCTTGTCGTATGCCTTGCATACGTCCAACTTGATGATCATTCCAACCATCTTGGATGTTTTTAGTGAGTGTACCACTTCGTTGGTGAGCATGATACAGTTTGTTATTTCCCTGCTAGGGACGAACCCATTTTTTTTTCTTTTGATATGACCTTCCCCAGGACCTTCTTAATTCTATTTGCGAGCACTTTTATGATCACCTTATAGATTGTATTACACAACGAAATGGGCCTACAGTCACTAAATAATTTACACTCGAGTTTCTTGGGAACTAGGGCAATTACCGAGTTATTCAAATCTTTGACAAATCTTTTTGAATTCTAAAATTCCTCAACCAATTCCCATAAGTCATCCCCAATAAAGCTCCAACAGTTCTGAAAGAACCTGGCCAAAAATCCGTCTGGCCCAGGAGATTTGTCTGGATGCAGCTAAAATATAGTCGCTTTGACTTCTTCTTTTGTCACTGGTGTGTTTAGCATTTCATTATCCTCTGAGCTTACCCTCTCGTCAATTGCTTCCAAAATTGAACCTTCAACACCTCTATCTTGTTGTTCCCTGAAGAGATTCTTGAAGAAATCCACCGTGACCTTCCTAACCTCCTTACTACGCCTTACTGCGGGTCCTTCTATTGATTGTATTTCCTCTATTTTATTTGTAGCTCTTCCGGCCAATACTGAGGCATGGAAGATATTTGAGTTTGCATCTCCATTAATTAGCCATACTTCTCTTGACTTGTCCCCAGTATACCTATTCTCATTTTAGAAGCTCAACTAGCCTTTCTTTTTCAGTTCTTTTTCTTTGTGGAATTCCTCATTTCTCATGCCTGCCCTTATTAATTTTTCATTAAGTGCTTCCAACTCTTCTTCTACCCTATATTTTTCTGCAAAGATGTTCAAGAATTCTGTCTTATTCCATTCTTTCAGCCTCTATTTTAGATAGCGCATCTTCACTGGATGTTTGAAGCTTATCGAGCCACCCACCTTGCATTTCGCCCACCATCTTTCGAGTAGACCCAGTAGTTTCTCATCTCTCCACCACATATTCAAAAACTTTAAGCACAATTTCCTCCCCTTCGATCCTGCACTAACTTCTAATTCCACTGGGAAGTGATCCGAGATGGAGACTGGAAAAATAAATGTATTAACTTGAGTGTGCCCATTTCTCCACCCTGGGGAAATTAAGAAACAGTCCAGCCTTTCTGCTATGGTAGTGAAATCTTTCCGGTGGTTCGTCCAAGTAAACACACCATTCAATGTTAGGCAATCTTCTAATCCAGTTATCTTTATAAACCTTCTGAAGTCCACCATTGTTTGCGAGATATGGTTGGAGCCACCACTTTTCTCTGAAGATTCCAAAATAGCATTGAAGTCACCCCCAACCACTAGTCTTGTTTCTTTGTAGCTCCTGATGAACTTTAACACCGAGTTCCACAAGTTTACCTTATCCTCTGATCTTGTCAGGCCATAGATGTTGATCACCATGAATTGACAACTCATCCCCATGTCAAAAACCTTTACAACTATCCAATTCTGAAATGAGAAAATGATTTCCACCGAAACTGCCGCCTCTCGCCACATAATCCCAATTCTACTTGCAGCTCCCATTGAATCTTGAAAATACCCTCTCCAATTCTTGCAGTACTTCAAGAACATTTTTCCTTCCTCCCCTGATAGCTTAGTTTCTTATAGAAGAATAATATTGCTTGCACAACTCATCAGTTGACGCTTGACTAGGCGTCGTTTCTTAGGGGCATTTAAGACCCTAACATTCCATGTTCTTATCTTCATTGTTTCCCAAGGGAGGGGCTTCCTCCCTTGGTACTCAAAAACTTCTTAATGCTCATGAATTTTTTTGCCGCCGCTTCCTCTTCTCTTAGTTTCTTGAAAGACTTCCTCCCCTTGGAGCTACCAAATTTTCCAATCTTGCCCATATCTAAAATTTTCACCACCGTTTGAGAGATACACCTTTCCTCAATTATATCCAGTTCATCCTTTAGATCCTTATCTGAATCTCTTTCATCACCTTCAGGGAATACTTCTTCCTCCCCGTTGCTGTCAATTTCTCCTTGCTCCTTGTTTGGTCCAGGGCTTGGTAACTGAGTGTAATCTTCTTTGGTCTTTGTTCCCTTATCATCCTTCAATTTTTCCTCTGAGGAGCCACCTTTTGGGCACTTTTGTCCTTCCCCTTCGTTCACCTTTTTGGTCTCTGATGGCCTCCCCGACTCCAACCCAGGCACATAAGGAACCATCTGGTTTGTCGGTTCAGGCTTATTCCTTTTCACCCATCTCTTTTCTTCTTGTCCTCCTCTATAATTCTTCTCCCAAGGGTCCCGACCCCCACCGTTGGAGCCACACTTCTTATTTTGTTCAATTTCGACCTCTTGGAGCCATTTTTCGTTGTTCGCTAATAAGCATATTTTATGTGGGATCGAGTCAATTGTTACGATATTTAATCTGGAAAACTTATACAGATCTCCCTCCATAATTTTCGTATTCACCTCCATTAGAAATCCTAGTGATTGACCGATATTCTCCAAACATTCACCCGTCCAATATTCCAACAAGAGGTTATGCAGTCGTATCCATATCGGCTGGTCATAGGGCATCAACTTGGTCAGATTGAATTTCTGGTTCCATGGCTACATATACAACGGTTTTCCTCCCATGAACCAAACACCTTCTTTTGTAACCCTTTGTTTTCCTGCCTCATCTGCGAACACTATTATGAAAAATTCTTAGGGAGAAAACGAATGAGCATATTGGCCTTCCAATTTTCCAGAATCCATTTCTTAATTTTTGCCTAGTCTAGGGTTTCACCTATGAAGCAGAAAATGAATGCAAAGTCCCTTAGGATAGCTATGTCCTCCTTGATTTCATCCGATACTTCAATTTCCAACATTTCTTCTTTCACCTCTGATCTAGGGTTTCGTTCTTCCTTTATTCGCTCTACTGCCCGATCCAGTTTCTTGTTTAATCTTTTTGGGGCGTAATATTTTTTCCAGAAGTTATCCACCGATTTCTTTTGGGAGACACCATTCCACCTATTTGGTCTAAGCCAAGGAGGTATGCTTGGCCGCGACCAATGCTTACGAGCCCTATCTGGTGGCTTGCACAAAGGAGTATCATGTCACTTTCGTGTTTGATGAGCCTCTGCCAAGGGTTCCTCCGCTTGTTTCTAATAGCCGGGGTGACATCGATCTCTCCATCTCCCATTTGTGAAGACCCAATGTGTTTTGTAATCCTCCCCTGGTGGCCTGGATATCTCTGGCTTTTCCTTGATTGCTTCATCACCCCACTTTTCCCGCACTTTGCCTGCATGTTCTCGAGCTTCCTCACCTTTCTTTGCCAGCTCGCCACCCCTGACTTCTTCGCAACTTTTCGCACTGTCTCCCACCTTCGCACCTGCTCCCGTTAGTGCCATTTCTTTTTTTTGCTTTCCCAATTCTTCATTCTTGTCAATAATATAGTTAGTTCTCAATAAAAATAAAAAATACAAATATTTTTCTCGGGCAATAAATTATATGGTGACACTTGAGTTACTTAGAAGAATTTTTAAAATCATTTTTCGAATAAATTTAATTTTTATTTACATTCAAGAATTTTTAATAGAAATATTTAACAAGCTCCATTTTTCTCATGTTCAAAGCCCTCGGAAGCTATCAAAGATAACCATACATTTCTATATATGTTAGAAAGTTTTTTTCTTGTAATATCCAAATAAATTTCTCAAGTGTTTTAGGTGCAACTTTTTATTCAAATGTTACTATCCTTTATGGCTTATATTATGTGTAATTAGAGTAATATATTATGGAACTTTTAAAGACAAGAACATGAATGATATCTCAAGGTCAAGGAGAGGATCATACACAACTTGAGAATATGATAAGTAAAAAATGCTTGAATGAAGTGTAAGGTCGTCTTAATAGGTTCCACAAAAAACTTAAGGTTCTACATGCTATTTGAAATATATACAACATTATGTAGATGGGATAATTAATGAAACTTATTGAGTATATGAATGATGCTATGAGGATTTAATTACAAGATTATATCTAGCATAATTTTCTAATAAATAACATTTTAAACTTATGTCCCGTCAATGGGCCCTTGATCTACTGGTGAATTTGAAAGGATCTAAATGAGCCCACCAGGGATCAAGTCTTGCTGAGTGCAAAGACTTGAAACCAAAAAAGGGATGAGGTCGGGATCGTGCCCTAGGCGAATTTGGCAGAATGGATACCCCTCAGTCCTTGGCTCTAAGCCGAAGAGGTTCAACCCAAGAAGGCTCGTGCTCTCGTATTAGGTAGCAAAAAATAATTTGTGGATGACCTCCATAAAAAAAAAAAAAAACTTATGTTCCATTATAATGACATTTTATTAACTATAGTGAGTTCATGAGTCCGTTCTTTCAATATCTAGAGCATCTTCTCTTAAGGATTTTTTTTGTGAAAACCAATCGGTGAAGTGTGGTATATTTTTCATATGAACTATCCTTTTCAATGGATTATACATACATGAACACAAAAACACAACTAAAGTGTTTGCAACCTTATAGATAACATTTCTTGAAATATTAAAATAACATAACTTAAATTGTACACAATAGAAGGGTACATCTTATAATGAGGAGTGAATTTTGATTCTATGTGTTTATCCATAACCTCTTGTAACATTTTAAACCTTTGAAGATCACTTTTAACCTTTTCTTCCCATTCTTTGAATGTGGGGCTTCTCTTATTATGAAGTATTTTAATGAGATCATAGTTTAAAGAGTTTAATGCGATTCAAGTTAGTAATATTTGTGTAGAGGATTAGTGTAAATATTTCACCTTTACCTTTTTATTTTAAACCACTTTGTACACATGTTTATGTTCTTAAATAAATCTCTTTTAAAACTAGTTATCTTAAGTGGTCTTGAGTCCTAAAAAAGTTTTGAGTTGTGTGTTTAAGGTTGTTTATTTAAGGACATCATCTTATGATACTTTCACAAGAGATTATTAAGATAATTAATTACCAATCACACACATAGTATAATCAATTGAATAAATTCTGATTTACATTAGGTCTAGTTTACTTAGTAGATCAACATTCAACATTCTCTATTTTCTCTATTTTGTTATTGTTAAACTGAACTAGGGGCTTGGCTATCATTGATGAAGTTTTATTCTTCCCTCTATAAACAATAAGCTTCCATAGATACTCCTTAGCACACTTTCTTAGATATAGGTACTCTTAATGATGAACATGATTTCTATGATCAACATGCACTTTGAATATAATCACTTGTATCAGATGTGATTGCATTAGATTGACTAAATCAAAGGTGTGATCTAAATTTAAAACTTCAAAAAGATTAAATTTCATTATTTTATCTTTGATCTAGATTCAACTTTAAATTTACAAATCTGTCACATCTTAATAATAATGTTAATTTACTTTTTAAATAAACTTAATCTATCTTAATCATTTCATTAATAAATATCTATATTAATCTAATTTCTAAAAATAACTCTAATCTATCTTAATTATTTTAATTATCTCTATCTAAAATTACTCATATTTTAACTCTTGTACCTTATTATTGACTTACCCTCGATTTGTTTCTCACTACAAACTCATTTTATGGTTAGTCTTCGAGTTAATAGGGGAAAACACACTACCTTATTATTCCGCTCCGTTCCAATCAAACCTTTGTTTTTTTTCGGCACATGGAGATATTCGTGTGAAGGTGGACATTCTCAGGGTCAAAATTGATTGCTTATATTATTTGAATTTCTTTATATTTGATCTTGGCACAAGGTTGAGTATCAAGTTGTGAATTGTTTTTGAAGAAAGGGACATTGTAATTTAGGTAAGTCTTCTCCTTTCTCGGCTTTGTCAAATTGGCTTTGTGTTAGATCAGTTTTGGAGGGAACTTCAATGATTTGTCTCATGGATTTATTCATCTAGAGGACAATAAGAACATTTTGAATTGACACTCAAAATCTGTTATGTTTTTCTGAATTGGTATGATGTTGCCATTATAGATTTTTATTGATGATGCAAAATAAATGTTTATAATTTTGCTGCATTCGGTCAATGAGAAGGCGAATTAATCTCTGATGGGCCTATCTAGTTTCTTGATGGGCTTATCTACGTTTTTGCCATTTGAAAATTGTTCTTTGCTTAACTCTGGAATGTTCATTCTTGTTCCAAAATAAATTCCTTTTCAGCGAACCAAAGAGCCTAATTGGATGTTTACATTTTAGTTAGTCTTGCAATGGGTGAGGCTATTGGCTTTTTCTGTTTCCTATTGTGGGGTTAATGATTTTCATCCTTGCTACTAGTTACAGACAGATCCATTGGCTGATGGAAAGTGATTGCTGGGCAATGCTTATGATTTAAATTTCATGTACTCCTCTCATTTCCTTAAAAAACGAGCTTTCATGTAGTTGTTTGGTTTAATGGGAATGTAGCGGTTGGACATATTACTAGAATATCCTTCTTCTGCTGATCATATGTCTCTTATATCTTTTGATTTTTGGAATGTTGATACAACCTAGCACTTTTGAGTTGCATAGATGATTAGTACACGCACCTGGCCTCATCTCTTTTTAACATGCCAGGCCTTTGTGCTAGGCTTGAACAGAATTTTGGTGAGCTCCTTATGAGCTTAGTACCTTCATCAGTTGAACTGAAGCCATATGAGAAGTGTTTTGCTTCTGCTTCTCTGGTTTCTTAAAACCAACATTTACACTTTAAAATTTTAACTTTGCATTTTCATTCTTAGTTCCTTATCAATTTGGTGGGGCAAATGCTCGACAACTGTACAGCGAAATTCTATTATTGGGATTTAACATATGCAAGCCTTGGGTGACGAGTTTGACGATTGGCTGCAATCCTAGGTTACTTGAGCATAGTTCTATTATTGGGATTTTAACATATGCAAGGCTTCGGTGATTAGTCTGATAATTGGCTCCAATCCTAGGTTACTTGAATTGCTTGGCAATCTGTGTGTAACTTTTGGAAGATTTCACTAGTGTCTCTACCTTGCTTGTTCCATTGGTTTTTCCTTACCTACACAATAGGGCAAGCCCTCGAGCAAGGTACACACTGGTGACACTAGAATTTTATTGTTTGCAAGGATGTGGTAATTCATTTGGTGATTAGTTATAATCCTTGGGTTACTTGAGTTTCTTAACAACAATATGTACCCACTATTGTAGAACTTCTCTAGTTTTAACCTTGTATATTCTATTGTTTGTTCCTTAACTATGAGGTAGGATGGACCCTCTATGAGAATGACAAATGCAGGCTGTCTATCTTGAGATTGGTATTCATGGGGTTGGAGTGATTCATCTTGTAGTGATTCATCTTGTAATTAGTTGTAATGCTATGCATGTAAGTCCTCCAACAAATGCCACATTCCTACTATTGGAGAGCTTCATTGCAGTCTGAACCTTGCATTTTCCATTGGTTTTTCCTTATTGTCCATGGAATAAAAACCATCTAGAAGGGTATAAAAATGTGATATTGTAGGGATTTTAATTGTTTATTAGGCTAGGGTGATTTGGTGCGTGATTCCTTAGCTTACTAGAATCTAGTGCATACTTGCATACTCACTATTGGGGAGAATTTGTCACTAGTTTTAATCTTGCATATAACTTTGGTGATTCCTTACCAATGGTGTAGGGAAACCCTTATAGCAAGGCATAGAGAGGCAAGGCTATTTGACATTTTTATTGATGGATAAATTGTGGGATTAACGGCCTCATAGCCTTTAGGACACAAATAGGGGATTGGTCCTAGGGCATACATCACATGCACTTTCTCAAACACACTTCTCAAGGCATTAACACCATTAAAATGCTAGAGTAAACAGTGGGATAGTGCTTATAGACCGTGGGGGTGGACTTGGATCTTGAATATGGTTGTACTTGACCATACCTCAAGGTGCCTCCATGGTGAAACATAGGAGTGGGCTTAGATCCATGCATTGCCATAAGTACAACCCTAACTCAAGGTGGCCCCATGGTCACTGCAGGGTGCTCTATTGTGGGAATTGAATTTGGGTTTGTGGTGTAAAATTCATCATTCTCTATCACTCACCCCAAGCTTCTTGGGCGGCTATTGGACTTCTATTATTTGCAAGGTTGGGCTGATTTGTCTTGTTTAGCCTTTGACAATAAGTGTGTTCTCGCTATTGGAGATTTTCTCCACAATTCTAGCCTTGCATATTCCATTTATTGTTCCTTATGGGCAAATCCCATCCCATAGTCGATGGAGGTGATTCCCTTACAATTAGATTTGAGTTTCAGGTTATCAAGCCTGCCCAGCCTCTAACAGCTAGTGCATGACCCTTGCCAAAGAGCTTCTATGTAGGAAAGCATTGACCTTGGATATCCTAATAAGTGTGGCTTAGTGTTAAGTCCAAAGACTCACCAACCAAAAGCCTAAAATTTAAATACAATCTTACGTGATATGTTAGACTGCTAAAATTCCACATTTGAGATTGCACCTATTTCCAAAAAACATCAACAACCTAAATTAAAATGGTATTTAGAATAAGCCATTTGAATTGAGACACACAATTATTTATAGGCTAGGCTGTTATTATGGTTGTTTCTTTATAAGGTTGCATATTCTCCAATTCCATGGACAGAAAGTAATAGTTTGGATTCCTTAGCTTACAAAGATTGACATACGATCAACACTCTAGGATTGGAGTGCTTTTGAAGGGTGGGATTGCTTTATTTTTTAACAAAACAAAAGGCAATGTACTGTAGAAAAATTAAAAAGAATGCTAGCCCTTTTTCTATTCTTGATTCTGATGTATACTAGATCTTTGTTCTCAACTGTTTCCCGTCTCTTAGTTTTGTTAATGGTTCATTTTGGTAATGGGCCTTATTTTGAAAGGATTGATTTGCATTATATGTCTTTTGTGTATTTTGATGAACCTAGGGTTTATTGATTTGGCCCACCTCCATTCATTTTGTTTTATTGTCTCCTAGATTTAGTTTTGGATGCTTTATTTTTAGTTGTTGAAATTCTTTTACGACATTTAACTACTATTCTTGTCTTTCATGGATTAAGTCTTATCCTATTCTGTGAAAATAAATGCATTCAGTAATTCCTGTACCTAATACTGACATCCTTGTCATCGAGATACAGATTCAGCTATCCAGGAAATGATTTAGGATAGTTTTTGTTATCTAGTTCTTGATATAATATTTTGTTCTCTGCAATTAAAATCGCTTATTGAAACTTAAGTATTCCTCAATCCTATATTGACTGAGTTTTATTGTCTTTCATCATCAAAATGCATACTTCAATTTTTGTTTTCATTGTTTTTACAGTTACACTCTTAAAGCAACACAATCCAATTTATATTTTCCTGAAGGCTTCCATTGATCCTAACATTTTGGGGAATATGCCTTCCGGAAGCAATGTTTCTTCTAGCCGAAGTCCCAGCAGGCGTCTTCAGCCAAAGTTAAACATAATGGTGTCTAACACACTGCCAACTGGTGATACAAATGGCATGAGTTTGCCTCAAAAGAGGACAAAACGCTCACAGAAGTCTGATTTTTATTCCAAAACTAATTTCATTGAGACAAATGACATATTGTCTACTGCCAATCCTCTGGCTGGATTTAAAAATAACACATTAGCTGTTGAGGATTCTAACAATATACATGCAAAGATATCAGGTACTGCAGAAGAAAAGAAAGAAAAGGCTGCATGTGCCAAAGTGTACCGTAGGGAATATAATAAACGGCCTTCATGTGGATCTGCAAGAGGCCATTTTAAGGGTCAGTCAACGAATGAGAATCATAATGCTTCTACTTCAGGAAGATCATTTAGTACTACAAAAGAGGACTTTGCTGATGCCAGTAAATTTGCACCAGGCAGCTTAATTTCATGTACAGACATGAACATTGGTAAATGGTGTGAATCAATTTTGAAGAACATTGGAAAACTTGGTTCCTCTTCTCGAACCCGTGGAGATATAAAACATCCAGGTGTTGTAGGTGATGGTATGATGGATCAAAAATGTAAAAAATGTCAACATTTGGAAGACAGGGAAACTCTGATATGTGATATGTGTGAAGAATCATTTCACATTTCTTGTTTGAAACGTAAGTTCAAAGCAGAGGGTGTTGAGGATTGGTACTGTCCTACTTGTCAGATTGAAAGAAAAAAATGTCAGCTTGAAAAAAAGAAATTTCAAATTGAAAGAAAAAAATATTGTTTCAATTGTCGAGAAAAATGTTCATATTCTTATCTTTTTGAGCAAATGTTTGATGAGAAGGTGGAGTACAATAACAAAGTTCGTATTGGTAGTGAATACCAGGCGGACACCCCTGAGCAAACGGGCCAGCCCTTAGAGTAAGTTGCAACATAACATGCTATAGTTAATTTTCCAATATGATGATAATGTGTCATGTTTTTGTGTACCTGAAAGTTGATTTGTTTGATTCTAGGGATTCAGGAAGCCCATTTATTGGTGATGTAGTGCCATTAGAGGAGATTGAGAGAGAAAATGCAGAAGCAAACTTTGAGAATGTAATACCTTTGATTTCATAATGTCCATGAAGTTTTACACTTTAGTGTTGTTACGATTTTATATTTTGCTAATTTTAAATTGTTACCAAGAAATTTTCTGCATGCGTGCTATGTTGGAAAGTTTTTATCTGTCATAGTGGATATTTCAGAATAAATGGCAAACTGCAAGTTCTCTGTCATCAATGTCAAAAGAAAATTGGCTTAAATGCAATGCCATCATTTACTATAAAGGGGATACATGCCCAGGTGGACAAAACGCAGAAACAGACATATTTTGTGGAAAATGGCGCAGGTATTTCCATTTTAATTTCTGTTATTTACTCTCTTTAATCACATATCTACTATTTTGCCAACAGTTCTGTTTTGTGATATGAACTTGTGTGGCTTTCATTCTCTGTAGGCTTACAAGAATTCTCATTATTTTGTGAGTTTATTCGGTGATCTAACTTTTTATACTTCTCTATTGTAGTTGGTTGTACTTTTGAGTTCCAATTAAGCTACTTGTGTATTGGTGGACTACAAAATTTCTTTCTAAAACATGTATGCTCCATGTTTGTAATATGGAAATCTATACTCCTCTACCTTATGCATTGATGTTCTGCAGAGCACCCCTATCAAAAGTTCAGAGTGATGAATGGGAATGTTCAGATGCTGTAGTGTGGGATCCGCATCATGCTGATTGTTTTGTACCACAGGTAAGATTGATGTGGATAACTTAAGATTGAAGTATTAATTTTTGAATTCTCTAAGATAAATTGGAGGTTTATGGAAGACTGCGGAGTCCTTTTACCACATAAATCATGTTTCATCTTTAGATGCATTCCCATTTATCTTTAGATCTTAGTACATTTACCCACAAAGAATAATCTGCTATCTAGATAATCTTTTATAAATTCAATATTCTGTATGTAACATCCACAACCTTAATACAAGGAAATTAAATGGAAATTTCAACTTCTATATGAATAGTATTCATTCCTAAAATTTAGGAAAACAAAATTTCTTTAATAACATGAACTACATTTGCATGAATGGGAAGCATAAATATACAAATTTGATTTCGTTTCATTGATTCAATCTAAAAAGTACATATCACAAATCTTTTCCAATAAATTACTAAATTAACTTTTCAAGTTTCAAAATGCAAAAAGCAAATAGAGATTAGAGTCAGAGATCCTTATCTGGATACTTTTAATCTTTTTGTCTTCCAAGACTCAGCAAGTCAACTGTAGAGGAAGAGCATCACCCAAGTGCTTTACCTCCAACCACGGACTTAAGCGGTTCTCCGCACACCTTCCATACTGGAAGTGGCCTTGCCCTTCAACGAAGGGAGTGATTAGGAACCCCCTAATAGTAGCCATCTGAATTCTGGTGTTTGTGACCTACTTAACCAATACGGTCTATCAACTATGGAAGACCTCCAACTATGACAGACAACTCTGATTGCATTAAGTATCTGGTACACGGTAAACCAACACGTGCATGCAATGACTCATGCACCCACTTTGGTCAAAGTTGTTTTGTATTCAAGATACATTCGCTACTTACTTGGACTGAAGTCATACGTTCACCCACCCTACTCGACTTGGAGACTTATCTGAACTAAAAGGTTCTATTGTCATAAGGTTTTCGTTATTTCATGCCCATTAAGGTGTTCACAAACTGGATAACTTTAGAACTCAAAAGTAAATTTTGACACTCCTGTTGCAATACTAGCAACATCGGGTTTAAGGCTTCTTCCTTTAAATCTAGCCCATATTCTCATGCATAAACAGTCATACGCTGCTTCTAAAGTAGACAACTCCTAAGTGTGACTTCTATGCCACCAAACTGACCTATTCTTGGTCATTCATTAGCTTAAAATTTTAGCTTTACGCTCTTATGAAATTATAGTTACCAATACAACAAGGAAGTATTTTCCTTTTGATTTACTAAGCACGGTAATTCAAAATATATTAAACGAAGAATAGCATCCAACACACCATTAAATAATGGGTCTCGTTGGCGTACAGTATTGGCTAGTTTTGTGAGCATCCTATTCGTTGTGCTCAAACCCTAAAGAATTGATATGCATGCAGTTTCTATTCATTAACAATTTAACACCAAAAATCCCTTCAACAAGCAGTGTATCTGTTATCAGTCTTATATGAAATACTGGGTAATAGCCCTTTTAATATTCTTACTCCACAAATATCTAACAAAGGTAAAGAGACTTTGCTGCTCACATTCATAGTTCATACTTTATCGAAAACAGTTCACAATCTTTCAAATTTCCAAACAAGAAATACTCAGAATTCAGGAGCTTTCAGATTGTATTCTTTTGCAAGAAAAAGACTTAGAATTTTGATTCAGAAATTACTAATTAGACATGCTTGTTAACACGTTCAGAAAATGCTTTTCTATTGCCCAGAATTTGCACAACAGCCTCAGAACTTAATCCTCTGACTTCTACACTTTATCCTTCTATCCTCAAGCAAAAATGCAGACTTTCTTGGACGCCTGTGCAACTATACTACTGCTTTTTTTAAGAACTGAACACCATGAACAGCAATAATGCCCTCTAACTTTCTTTTTTTGTAACCCCAATACAGTATTAACAAGTAGTATATAAAGAAAAGAGAAAAATAACCACCTTTACCACTAGCGCCCTACTAAATGAAGTTGGTTCAAATCCAATAAATGCAAATGGTTGAAACTGCCCCAAAAGATCTCTTCCACGTCCAACAGCAGTAGCAAAAGAAAATAATTCAAAGACTTCCAGAACTTCCTTTTAACTCGTTGAAACTGATTTGCCAAAGGTTGACCCTTAGAAGCTTTATTTATATTAATTTCAGATCACATAAGAAGGCTATAATTAAGTGGATAATGGTCGCCCTCTTAGCTTCAATTTAAGAGAACAATAACCCAAACTTATCTGCCAAAAATCAGTAAAGATTCTTTTAACAGTTTTGACTCAGTCAAAATAGAATTTTGGGAAAAGTTGGCACCTTCAATTAGAGTTGTTTCCAACTCCTATGTTTTAGCATTTTTTCCTGCCTATTACTAGGCACATGACGCTACTTATTTGGAGCACAATTTGGTGGCTTTATTACCACAAATAGCTAGCATAATTCACTACCTTATCTCCCTATAAATCAGCATTAAACAACTTTATTTAAATTAAGGGTGATTATTAGCACAGCCAGTTTGTGGCTTCCTTCTTTACCATTTAACATAGTATTTAATTTATACTCTTAACAGCATTGGTCAGTCCTAGCATATGGCTTAAATATTAGACCTTCCAAACTTAATAATTAACGCCTACACCTCCTTTTCAGCCCTTGAACAACTTTTATTTATTTCTTACTTGCATTTACCAAGAATTAACATCATACCTTATATTTATACATTTAAATATATGTACATATTTGTAAACCCCAGCATACCCACATACATATATACTTATACAAAAAATATGATTTTACGTATAGGCATATACATATGTACATATTCCAGCCTACCACATGTACATATATCCAAATATATAAACATAGATACCTTCCCATTTACATAAACGTGCTAATCATCCTAGATGCACATAAACATACAAACTCACATTATCATTTCTATAAACAATAAACAATATTATCAACATAATTATTTGTAATATATATATATATATATACTCGTTTTGCGAAAAAAGAGTATACCAATACCCTAAAGGCTCCTACAAGGAACTTCCCTAAAACTTGACTTAGGTTTAAATAACCTTAAAACATGAACAAGGTTCAACTTACACTAGTACGACACCTCAAACGTGTCTTAGGCTCATCTTGACGAGCTCAGCTGGTATTATGATTGGGTTCTTTATCCACTTCCTTCTCCTAGGTGATACTCCCCCTCATCCACTGGAGGCGCAATATCCAATCTTGTCATCCACTTGGCAATCAAAAACATGTAGTTAGCCATTTTCATCAAATTGTATACATCACAATATCAACATATCATTTTATAAAATTCCATTGCATCTAAACATTCCATTTTCATTTTCCATCACATTCACTTACAAATCATCATAGTTCAAATTCACATTGCATTTCAAATTTAAGTGAAAATGGTAAATAGTAAATAGTAATTCAGGGTTGGGATGTAACACTGTACTCCATCTTATAATTCTGATATGCAAGGAGGCTATTGAAATTGGATTATAAATTGAATAAAGTGAAAATTTATTGCTGCAGTCTGTTTCTTAACTCGATTGGAAAAATAATGTGTTTGCAAAGCAACCAAAATCTTTAGTTGATTTCATATAACTGGAAAACAAGTAGATGTGAAAAGCATTGAATCTTTCTTTTTCTCATTCTTCGGTAAAACTTGAAAATTTGTGTGAAAAGCATTGAATAAAGCTGAAATAAGATTTTAAATGCAAGACATTTGTGTAAGTGATTTGTGGATACCCATAGGATATAGCAATTTTTAATCAGGAGATTTGTCCCATTTTCCTCTCCAAATCCTCCTTTTCCAAGGACATTTCTTCCTTCTTCCTATCTCATAATTAGCCAGGATGGACAAAGATTTTTTGCCTTAAAACTGTTTTTCAACATGGTTCCAATTCGTCTTCTAGGTTTATTCTATCTTTTACATTTTAATAGTGCAAAGATGTTTCATCTTCTTTCTTGTTTCTTGTCTTGATTATCAGGTGTTTTTTTTTAAGCTAGTCCTTATAAAGTATCATATCCCAGTTATTAGGTAAAGTTTCATGCCCCCATCTTGAGTGTGATATTTTCAAGTAAACATTTTTGTAAGTCAAACTATGAGCAAAATTTTATAGAACAGAAGTTACAATCTTGGCTCTTTCTAGCTAAGAAACCTTCCTATCTCTTTTTTATTCTTGGGCTATAAATGATCATCTCCTGCAACTGTAGAAGATGAATTGTCATTTCCATCAAAAGATCATATGAGAGAACTGAGAAGTAATTAGGACACTTCTTTTTTGTTTAACTAGTTGGTTTAGTTGTTTCTGTTATCTCCATTCATCCGTTGTCTGCTAACAAAGATTGGAAAAGGGGCAAACATCCTGCAAAAACCGTTCCAACTGTTTTATTCAAATCCTACTGATTGCTTAAAATTGCCACTTGACCTTTAGTGCTAATGGGACTCTCTGTGTATGTCCATGTAATTAAAAATGATCATATTTGAATTTTTACCTATCACATCTCTGGTTTTAGTCTCACCACCTAAGCTTGAGTTTTTTCTGTCCATTAATAGATTTAAGAGATCAAACTATGAAATTTGACTTTTTCTGACATAAATTCTTTGTGTTTTATAAACTTTGCAACATACATTGTTGCAGTGTAATGTCACAACATAATACATAAGGGGAGTTGGTAATTAAAGGTTTTACCATTTGTGCAGGAACTAGAAACAACAGAGATAGAAAGACATATGGAAGAAAGCAAACGGGTATGGGAACATTCTATGTTTCATTCTACTTGCAATTTCTTTTCATACCTGTATGATGGAAAATGTTGTGCAGTTGAGTTACTTATAAGGATGTGGAAGATGATAAAAGCAATGCTGAAATATTTTCTTTGTCTGCACTATCAAACACACATAGTTTTATGCCTAATGCAATCATTATAAGTAATGGCTATGGTGATCCAATGAACAACCCATGACAAATAGTTTATAGACAGATTTGTGATGATGATAATGGTTACTTCTAACATCCTTTAGACCAAAAATTTCTGTAAGAGTTGTTAAAATGGATCATTCAAGAATACATTCTCCTTTATCTGTAACTTCACCATGCAGTATATCATTGTAGTTTCTATTAATATTGTAATTGTCATCTGTTATGTTTTCCATGTCTTTTAGTTCTCCAATAGTATTTGTTCATGGGGTGTCGTCCTTGAAGTAATATAGATCTGTACATACTTGCCTTTCTAAATTCATTTTTCCTTGTTTTACTGCTGTTAGAAACCATTTTTTTGTGAATATATTTCTGATGCAGTTCTGTTTTGTGTTAAACTGTAATTATTGTTCATATGATTGTTGCCATTCTTTTTATATTCTTTGCACTATCCATCTAATCATGCCTTTCTGTTTCACACAGTCACTTGAAGTTGCAAGGGTGCGGGAACAGGGAAGGGGTAGGGGACGCCATTGCAAATCAGGATAGAGGAATACAAGAATAAGGGTATCACTCTATTACTCTGTTGCCGGGTTTGCTGCCTGCAGGGCCGGTTCCGGGTTCAGTTCGTCTTGGATCCGGGTTCGGTTCCTCTGTGGGTTTGTACAGAACAGTTTTTAATTTAAGGGTTTTAACATTTATTAATGACATTCATCAAAATAAAGAGCATTTGTGTCAATTAGGTTTTGACTACAATTCGTTTTTTTTAATTTAAAACTGTGACTGCACTCTTTGAATTAAGATTCATTTCATGTTGCCTCTTCATTTGCTTGCTACCTCTGCCAGGTTGTGCTAAAGAAGTCTCTGATTTTTGTGCAGTTTGATTACTATTTTAAAGGGTGATTGCATGAGTTTCAAAGATTTCAGCAAAGACTTATGCTGTTGATTTTATGGTGGTTTTATTGTTTATCTGATGCTATGTGATATTCTAATCCGATAGCCAGCGTGAGCACAATATTAGTGATAATGACAGTGCCACTGGCGCTGCTTGTGATTCATCTAGTCTTCCTACATCATCTAATGTCAACGTTGACAATGATATTGATGATTTAGATAATCCATTTGGTGATTAACAGTGTTGAACTTGATATTATTGTTTTAGTATTGAGCTTGAAGTTTGAATGATGAATATTTATCATGCATGTTTTAAATGACATTCAAGTTTATGGTGGTTTTGTTGTTTATATGATGTTATGTGATATTCTAATCCTAATTCATGCTTCTAGGCTGCATATATATATGATTTCTACATGTTTTTTGTACTAATGAACCCAAAATGAACCCAAACCCCCAAAATTTTTTTAGCCGAACCTGCAAACTGAACCCCCGAACCCGAACCCGAACCAATACCAGAACTGGCAACTTAGCTCTATTATAAAAACATATTGTTATAGGAGGATGTGGGTAAAGTGACGGGTTCTCATCCCTACAATGAAATCTTCTGGTGACTATATTGTTTTATTAAAATTTAATATCCTAGAATGAGCAGCAATTTTACAGTGTATGAGGAAATGGGAAAACCATTTTAGTGATTGAATTTCAGCAAAAGAAATCCTAAAAGGAACTGTGATGTGGCTAGTTTAACTAATAATTTTTAAAGTCATTTGAATATTTTACCTGTTTCAGGCTTTGTCTCTTATGTGAATGTTGCAAATCTTACAGTGGAACAACTTCGACCCAAGAACAATTTGGCCAGGCAAAGAGTAACAGTTGACATGGAACTCCATGAAAACTCATCAAAAAAATTGGCAACAACTCAACAAAGAATAGAGAAATTTCTGATTTAAATTTCCTAACTCAGAATAATAATGAATTTTCATAATTGATTTATGTAAATTACATTATGAATCCAAAATTTGGCAATAACTTGGCAAAATATAGAATCTGCTTGTTTTCCCAGAGTAGAGTGAAACTTGGGAGTAGTCGGCTAGTCTAGTTTGTTGTAACTGTAGCCATTGCATGTGCAAACTACAAAGGTGGTTCATCTGGGGCTTTTGGATGCGAGAAATACTCATCTATTTATCTTTTGAGTCTACCAATTTTAAACTTTTCTATTTTTGGTAAAATCCTATGTTGATTTTGGCTTTGTTCAAAAGCTATTTGTTGAATAACTTTTACTGCGAATTCTTAGAAACCAGCTCATTGTGTAGGTATGCACAACAAGGATCATAGAATATATATAATTGGTGAAACAAGATAGCTTCTTAGCAAATGATCATATAATTTTGTTGTATTTAGTATCTTTTGGTTAGGAATCACTAGCAAAATGATACTATTATTTGTTTTAAAATGGTACCTTGTAAATATCAGCAATTTAGTTGCTTGTCACTTTGTAAAATATCCCGCCTCATAATGTATTTTCAAATTTTAATTAGGGAAATTTTACTTAGTAATCTCTAACAAGATTTAGAAGAACATTGATTGAAGACAATGTAAGCTTTTACGTATGGTAGATATAACCCCAAAGTTTTATTCATATGGGTATACATGGAAAGGTCATGCCTGATCACCATAATGGCAGGTATATTTCCCAACATATGATAATTTAAACAATATGCAATCATGACACATACTGCATTGAAAATAACTTTTATCCAACTAGCTAGGTAATATCTTCCCAATGAAGCTTGGGAAGAAGGAAATATGAATAGATCCTAATTACATTGCAAGTAGGGATCAACATGCATGAATAGAACATTTGAATTGGTAGAACCATAGTAGGATCAAAGAAAAGCCCATGAAAATATTTCATGACTAATAACATTTGTATCAGAGAGAGAGTGGGCGATGAGGAGGGGGGGGGGAATCCTTCAATGTCACTTGTTTGGTGTGAATAGGATTCCATTGGGGGTCAGGCATAAGCTGCACTATTCTCAGAGAGAGAGAGAGACCTAGGTTTTATTCAAGAAGAGGGAAAGGGAAAACCCTTTAATGTCACTTGTTTGGTATGACTAGGATTCCATTGGGGGTTAGGCATAAGCAACACTATTCTTAGGTAGACAATCATAAACAATGTGTAATGAAGTTACTTGTGGGGTTGTTGGAAAAAAAAAATGCATACCTAAAAGTCATGTGTTGGTTGGCTTAGGTTTAGGAAGACACGCTTTAGTATAGATTCTCTAGAGATGGGTCGAATCCTCATGGCCCAAGGTACCGTTGTTACATTGTCTCTCAATGGTTTTTTTGTTTGAATATTTGAATATTGCAAGAAGGTTTTGTTAAAAGAGTATGCATTAGTCCAAGGAAAATCTGTTAAAGTACAAAGATGGTGCCTTGGGTTTTCAAGTGCTTCCTTTCCTTCTTTAGGTGATAAGTGATTCAATTACATGGGCCTCCCCTAGAATATTGGGGTAAAGATTGTTTATACTTTATAGGCAATAGCTTAGGTGAACTAAAGTAAATAGATGGAAAATACCTATCTAAATCTCATATGTTGTGTGCTAGATTAAAAATTACTAGAGACTTGGATCTCCCTCTTTTGAAGAAATTGCTTTTACTTGCTCAAGATCTTGAATCTATACATGAAAATATTATAAGGATGTAATGTTGTGATGCTTTGCTTGTTATGAGATAGGTCATGAAACATCTCAATGCGTAATGAAGCCAAGGAGTCCCAATATCTCTTATGAGGATTTCAAGTATTGAAGACAATAGGATGGGTTTGGCATTCTAAGCAAATTTTCTCATCAAGACAAGAATTTTTAAATCTGCAACTTCAAGAATGGTTAAAACTGTCCCTAGCAAAGCCCTCAATTTGGGTGGACTTTTTGGTAGAGAAGAGAAAGCGAAAATCTCAAGGAAGAGAGCAAGTATGTATTGTGTAGGTAGAAGAGGATCTCTCCTCAACTAATAAGGAGGAGGAGGTAGAAGAGGAACACAATATAGATTGCATTTTAGGTAACCTAGAGAGGAAAGCATCTATTGAAGCCTTCAGTGGTATACAAGGTTCACAATGGATCCTATAGTTGGTGTATCCCAAGTGTAAAAGAAAAGGGGGAGGAAACGCGAGTCCTAATTGTTGAAAATAAAATAAAAAATAGATGTAGAATAAGGCACACAAAAAAATTTAGATGGTTTTTTGTCAAGTTTAAACAAAGGGCAAAGGGGGAAGTATCCCCTACAACAACAATGAATGGATTATCATGGAATGCTAGGGGTATTGATGTCTCTAACAAGAGAAGTCTGGTTAAAAATTAGTTATAGAATCTAAAGCTTGATTTGTATTCTTGCAAGAAACACAAATCTTAAAGGGAAAACTTTTCTAATCTCATGAAGTATTTACGGTGGCATTAGTAAGGTCTAGTAGTTGAAGCTAAAGGTGCTTTAGGAGGCTTGTGTATACTTTGGAATCTAGCTTCCCTTTCTATTGATTTGTTAGTGCTCATTGCTTGAATTTCTTAGGTATTATGCTCAATGTTTATGACCCCAATAGCATGATGAAGAAAAAACATCTCTAGGAAGAATTATCAACACATTTGGGTCTACTACAAGATAGGGGGATTTTAATTTGATGATAGGGACAAGAAGGGTGGATGTATGCGACCTACTTAGTTAGTTCTTGATTTTCACTCCTTTGTAGATGCCAAAAATCTTTATGAGATTCTTCCTAAAGAAGGCTCATATACTTGGAAAGATAGACTAATTGGTTTCTGTTAAATAGTGGAGTGCCTTGACAAGTTTATGATGTCCTCACTATGGCTTCTTCATAAATGCGTATCTAAAATAACAATTTTCCCTATAATAGGCTCAGATCATTTTCTTTTAAGCATAAAGATTCTCTTAGATTCATTCCCTATTGAAAAATTCTTTTAGCTTTACCCATGTGGTTGTTGTTTCCAGGCATTCAAAAGCCTTTTGATACCTGGTCAAATGAATGCCCTCGCATTCAAGGTATAGTTATCTTTTGTGTTCCTTCCAAACTCAAGCTATATCTAACAAAAAAGTTTAGGCATGGAATAAAGAAGTTTTTGGAAACATCTTTAAAGAGAAAAGAGTGTTGAAAGCATTGTTAGAATAGATAGCAAAAACTATTTAAGATGCCGGGTTGGATGACACTCTATTAAAAGAGGAGCAAAGGTTATTAGCTCTTCAAGAACAATATCTAGCCAAGGAGGAAATATTCTGGAAACAAAAAACAAGAGATAAACGGGCATCAATTGGGGATAGGTACACAACTTATTTTCATGCTGTCATTATGACAAAACATCAAGAAAATTGAATCTCATCAATAGCAAATTTCTTAGGTCATAAGATTGAAGGAAGGGATGCTATAGTGGAAGAAGCAGTAACCTGTTTTCAAAATCTGAAACAATAACCTTTTTACAAAATCTTCTAACAGCTATGGCTGAATATGATCTAGAAGGAGAAAATTGCCTTTTGTAAAATAGTCCTTTTCTGATAAGCAAGGAAGAAAATGTTGTGCTCTTGGCATCTTTTTCCAAGGAGGAAGTTAAAGCACAACCTTTGATTTGGAAAAAGACAACATTTTAGGTTTGGATGGGTTAGATGTTAGTTTTTTTCAGTTCTTTTGGGAATTATAGAACAAGATGTTGTAGAGGTAGTGAATGAATTGTTATGAATTGGAAAAGTTCTAAAGAATTCAAAATGCATATATTTGGCTAGGGTTCCAAAATAAAGTATTGCGGAAATGTTAAATGACTATTGTCCCATAGCTTTATGTAATACTGTGAACAAAATATTATTGAAAGTGGTTGCTAAGAATTTATAAGAGGTCCTTCCCAAGTTAATAGAAAATGAACAAGGAGGCTTTGTTTGTGGAAGTGCCAAACTTTAGACGGCATACTAATAGTGCATGAAGTAATGAATTGTTTTCATAAATGATAAAAATGATATAAGTAGCATGGTCAAAAGCTAGGTGTTGCCAAAGCATATGATTGCATGTCTTGGACTCATATTGGGAAATGAGGTGTCTCACTTTGTGTTGGCATTATTTGCCATGCATGGGCTCTTTTGGGAAGTGTGTAAGAGGCAAGAACATCTAATGTCATTAAGATGTGTAAGAGTATCTTATGACATTGTAAGATGGGAGTTATTTATGATAGAGTTTACTTATTAGATGATAATAATTATTTATTAGAGTAAATAGAATAATCATAGACAAATGATTTATAGTAAAAGTTGCAAAGTAATATCGATAATTGCTTTATTCATTCAATATATTTTCTCATATAAAACTATAGTCCAGGGAGCATTCACAAGATGAGATTATCTTCTTTGATTATGAGAGTTATATATAAAATCCTTGAAGGTTGCCTAGTAACCACAACCATTGACAATTACTAAGAAATTGATTTCTAATAACTCTTGTAAGTTGACAAATAATTAACACATAGTTGGAATAACCAATTTAATAAACATAACCAAGACAAAAAATGCTAACTATGTCAGTCCCCCCACAAAAAGAAAAGTTGTCTTCTAGATGACAAGGGAAACAAAATATGAATGACATCACCGAGGGGCAAGGGAAAGAGATGTGCTTGAAGGTACTTCAACATTTTTGAAAATAGAAGAAGGTGGATTCGAATGGGGGGAAATATCAGCTTGTAACTTATAAACTTCTTATGTTCTTTGCTTTAGGTGATGAGCAGAAAGTAGTTCCCGCTCCCTAGAACCCTTGACCAGTTGAATTGCTTCCATCAGTTGAGATTTGGCCTTCTCATTTGTAGCTTGAGTTCCAAAATTTCTCAGTCCTTCTAACTCAATGAATTGAGTTTGTTGGGCTAGTTGGGCTTGAAACCTAAGCCTTTGGTCTTCAAGTTCCACCTATAATTTTTGTTAGGTACAAATTGATTCATCGATTTCAGCATGAGAGTATGTTGGGCTGCCATTTCAGTTTGCAACATAAGATAAAGGTACTTAAACCTATATTCAATTGAGTATAAGGCTTTGAGGACTTGCCCATTTGAACCACCAAAGGATGGGGGTTTCTTGATTGGAATGCGAAATGAAAAGTCTGATAAAGTCATTGTGACATTTCCCTTCAACAAATTGCTGAATTCTGTAAACCTCCTATAAAACCAATGGAGAATGAGGACCATCCAGCCTTATTGTGATCTTTGCTACTTCAGACATGATATGTGCCATGGGCTTCAAATCTTATAAATATTGTTGTATTGTATGAAGTGATTGGCAAGATTTGGTTTTGAAATTTAAATATAAATCATATCATCGTAACTAAATGATAGGTTGTGTCTTGGATGGTGTAGGAGATACATTGCCCACATTATCCTTTTGTACAAAACTTGTTTCATGTTGAGACTTCACTGGAAGGTTCTGAGGATTCTCAACCTACAGAATAGGCTCCTTTGAATTAGCCATGGGACTCATTGGAGGATAATATATGGTACAATAGGAGCTCCTAATAAACTCAACTAATATCAACGGATTGAGATGCCTCCTTAGTTAAACCCACTGGTGTAGTAAGGGGAGAAGGAGTTATAGTTATTTCTCCTTCCTTAATTTCATCCTCACCATCACTGTCCCCTTCTTTGGTAGGTTCCTTGTCTTCAGATGAAGAGAACTTGGCTGGTGCCCTTTTCCTTTTCCTTGAAGTATGGCCAACTTTTGCTTCTCCATTTCCATCCACTATCGGAATGCCTAAAGACTTCCACTAGAAGATAGATGGCCAAGTGGAGTCATATTTGATATCTGGTTGAAATTTGCTGGCAGCCAAAGATGGAACCTGAGAATAAACTTCATCGAGGAAAAGTCCAATGGTGTGTTGTTTCATATAAATCCTTTGTGTTTCAATAATAAGAGTTCATGGATTATGATATGAAATAAATTTCCTTAGTTATATGTTTTTCCTTTACTAATGGCAATCATATAATCAGTTGTTTAGACTACAATGTTCAAGGCTCTTGTAGCTCTTATCAACCTCCTCCTTGTTGATGTTTCTAGGTAGCTTAGGGCTGCTTCTTTCAGCGCATTCCTAGAAGACACATAAATTAGATGATAACCTAATTGGCTATTTAATTTATGTTCATTGAGATTATTATCTTTACCTATTTGGGCCAACCTACCTTGCATTTATTTAGTATCCCAAGAGAGCCGACCTAATTGAGGAGGTGCCTCATTTGTATATATACAAGGTCGCATTTGTACATTTGATCATCAAGTTCATTCATCATTCCTACAACAGTTCACACTTAAGCAGCAGAGCATCATCTTGTAGCAGCTGACCGAATTCAAGGAGAAACATATTCGTTTGTATCATTGCATCTAGGAGAGGTGCTATTATTCATTGTATCAAATTCGGCCATGAGCTAGGCTTGAGTTGTAAAGCAGATTTCTGCTCTTATTCCTTCATTATATGAGAGATATATTTGCTGGGTTTTTCCCCTCATGTTGGAGGGTTTTCCTAGGGTATCTGGTTGTGCTCATTGTCTCATGTGTTGCATTTTATGATTGCTTTCATTTCTGTATAGCTGATCTTTAAACATCAACACTCCTAAGGAGGTCCAAGATACATCTCCATTCATTACTAGCCAAATAGTTCCCTTTTGATCCTCGATTCCTCTTACTCTACATATTCTCAAGTTTTGTGCTAGTCAAATTTCTCTCCATAAGGTTTGTATGGCCATCTCTTTTTGTGCTTGGTAATATAACTAGTAGATTTTATCATTTAAGGCCCTGTGCATGAGACACCAAATACTCAGGAAAAGTTGGTAGGAGTATATCCAATAGTGGCCCCAATGCCCATATATTGTACAATTGATTCTTGCTTCTCCTTATCATAGTTGGAAACCATATTGACTAAATAAGGTTCAAAATCTCATAAATTAAAATACAGAACTTGGAGCACTTTGTTTACTTGGGCTGATGTTAAGGCAGCCTTTAAAGGGTGATCTTTTGGTTGTTTGTCCCATCATAGCTGCTATTTTGTAGTAGTGAGACTTTCCCCAGCAAGAGAAGCTACAGTATTGGCACCTTTTGTTTGTAATGCTTCTTCTTTCCCTTAGTGCTTATTGTAGATGGTAATGTTGGTTGTCCCTGTATACCACTGCCATCTTTTTCAAAATCTTTGTCTAATGCTAACTTCCAAATCTTCGGTCTATATGAAGAAGGGGGATTGATTGTTGTTTTTATTTCATTATTTGTAATTATTTTTTCCCTTTTCCAGACATAGCTAATGCCTCTTGTTCAAAGTTGGAGCTACTATGGTATCTTGACCAACCTTATGACAAGTCATAAGGCATCTTTGAAGGGGTTTGAATATGCAAAGTGGAGTGCCTAAATTGAGGAGTCAATTATGACAAACATTATGATAGGTTATGACAATTGTAAGAGCATCTTCTATTTTTATCAAAGAAGACCATGACCAATTTGGGCATTGGAATTAGGGCCAATTGTGGTGCCATTTTGGATCATTGTTTTGATTCATGTTTAGTAAACCAATTGTAGTTTGTGGTATCAATATTGCATATCTATTGGTGCTTGAGGATGGTGTATTGTATGGGTTGTATGATTGACTTGCAAGTACTATATTGCTAAATTGCTCCAAAAATTTAATGTTGGCTTTCTCTTGTAAAGGTATAGCTTGAGATTTGTATTGTAACCTCTTAGTGTTTGAATAATATAGTTGGTGTAGCTTTTGAGTGTGGGGTTTTTCTCTCAAAAGGGCTTTTCCCATATAAATGACCTTGCCATGGTATAATTTTCTTTGCGTATTCTTTTTTGTAATTGTAAGAGTATTTGTTTTTGCAAATGCCTCCCCTTGAAGGTTAGTGTAGGAAGTGTTTCTGCACA
Source organism: Sequoiadendron giganteum (assembly GCA_007115665.2). Taxonomy (NCBI): domain Eukaryota; kingdom Viridiplantae; phylum Streptophyta; class Pinopsida; order Cupressales; family Cupressaceae; genus Sequoiadendron; species Sequoiadendron giganteum. Next base: position 202,108,165 of record CM021102.1, on the reverse strand, counting down.
ATTGCTTCCTTTCAAGAAATTTCTTAGAAATATTTTGAATGCCTTTGGCTTTTGTAAGCATTGGATAGATTGAAATTTTCAAATAATTATGGAAGTTTGGTTTACAGTTTTAATCAATGGTACAAAGGTAGGCTTCTTTTAGAGCTCCAAAGGTCTACACCAAGGAGATTCACTAGCTCCATATCTATTCATAATTATGGTGGAATCCTTAGGGTGTTGTGTCAGCACATTCAAGAGGCGAGGGGAAATTTCAGGTATCAGTGTATCCTCTTAGCTAGAACTGATTACTCATAGGCAATTTATCAATGACACCATTTTATCTGGTAAGGCAGAAAAAAGTTAAGCTCAAGCTTTGAAGAATGCTTTGCACATATATGCTTTGGCATCATGTTAGCAAATAAATAAAGAAAAATTGGATATTTTCTTTTTACAATACCTCTCCATGGATTCAAGGGAGGATTGTGTGTCTAATAGAATTTAGTATAGCGCCTTTGCCATGTAAGTATCTTTGTCTCGCTCTATTTCTAGGCAACAATACAACCTCTTTGTGGGAAGAAATTGTATAGTGATTGCAAACTAGATTAAATGCTTGGAGTGGGTGATGGTTAAGCTTGGCAGGGAGAATTTTGAAATAACGACGGTTCTTTAGGGCATTCCTATTTTTAGCTATCCATCCTTACTCTACCGCAGGAAATTTTAGGAAAAATCAACAAATTATGCTGCAATTTCTTTGGCAAGGCACACAAGATGTCTTCTTTCAAATACTTTCTTATTAAATAGGAAAAGTTCTTCCAATTGAAAGCAATAGGAGGTGTGGGAGTAATGAATTATATTAGGTGCTAAATTTGTGTGAAGGATGTTAGAAGATTTGGATTCTCAATGGAATAAAATCTTGCATATGAAATACTTTTTAAAATATGAATATTGTTGACTTATTGAAAGTGAAGCATCAACCTTAATGGTTCTTCAATATGGAGTTTAATTAGGAAAGAAAAACCTTTGACTAGTAAGTATCTATCATGGAATCATCGCAATGGAGAGAATGCTGACTTTGGTAGGATTCCTAGATGGGTAGAGCTCCATTAGCACAATCCCCAAATTTGGAAGAAGCTTGTAGGATTTTATTGCCCTTGTGAGTTTCAAAAGTAAAAGATTATTTGTAGGAGAGAAATTAATGGAAGAAATTTATACATGTGGAAATTCCTTGATAATCCTCCTATTGTAGAGGTACATAAAGTGTTGCTCTCTTTGATTCTACACCCAATATTTAACTGCTTATATCACCCTAATAAGGTAATACAAAATGATAATAAGTTAGGGATTATTGCTGTATCCTTGGGATATAGGCTTTTGAAACTAAGCAATACTTTGATTTTGGAGGATTGGCACACCAATCTAATATGGTGTTTGGAAGCTCCTCCTAGGAGCAAGTGCCTTTGTCTAGTTAGCTGCTTTGAACAAAATCTTGACTTACAAGAACTTGTGAAAAGAGGTTTTAAAGGTCCTTCTTGCTGCAGCTTATGTGAATAGGAAGAGGGATTTGTAAATCATTTACTCTTAATCTACTCTTATGCTGTCCTTTTTCAATAGAATTATGGAACAAAGCTCTCTACAAGTTGGGTTTATTTTGGGTGCTTTCAAGGTCGATTAGGCAACTCATATGTAGCTGGCCACAAGTTAAGGACTTTGGAATATAGTTTTATTATGCACAATGTGGGAAATATGGCTAGAAAGAAATGCAAAAATATTTAGAGAAAAATCTTCTTTGAAATGCTGTTGGGAATTGAGATTGCTATAAGAGAGTATATGCAACCTCAAATAGATAAACTTAAGCAGCCATTGTCAATTTATGAAATGGCAACTCTAAAAACTTGGTCTCTTTTCTTTGCATTTCCTGTTCAAGGGTTAAGTGGAATTCATATCAATCTTGTTAAAAAATCCCTAGACTTAGCAACACCTTGAGATTAACTATGATTCATGCCTCTAGAGGGATTTTCTAAATTAAACTTCGATGGTGCAACTAAGGGGAATCTTGGATCAGCTGGTGGTGGTTTTATGATTAGGAATAATTTAGGGTGGGTGAGTTATGGTGGCTCTCTTTTTCTAGGAATACAAACTAATAATGAAGCTGAATGGGAAGGCTTGATTTTGGGGTTCAGAGTGACAATCTCTTTAACTTGTCCAAAGTTGACTGTAGAAGGGGACACCATGGTAGTGATCCAAGCCATCGATAAACACAAGAGTCCAAGTTGGTAGCTAAATTGATATGTCAAAGAGGTTTTAAGCTTGAAGGAGAAATTTGAGAGGATAAATTTCATACACCATAAAAGGCAATTCAACATTGTTGCTGATTACTTTGACTAATGAAGGTGTAAATTAATATCCACTAATTGTATTATTCAATACTAGAGCTAACACTTGGCCAAATTTAGTTTCGTATACAAATCAAACAACCCCTTGAACTTATAATGGGCCTTAAGAAGTGTTGGCTTTAGGTTGCAATATTTCAATGGCTATAGCCTATAGGAATTATTGTTTTGCATGGATGTCTTACTATGCATGTGTTGTTGGTTGGTTGGTAAGGGATTACAATTTGCACTTGGTAATTTTGGAGGCAGCAAGTATGTTTCATCTTGTTTGATTGGGAGATGCACAATGCATCACTCATTAATGGCGAATGTGGAGCGGCAGCCATTGCAATTATAAAGTAGGCAACAATGTCCCTTGGTAATTATTGTAAGAGGGATTCAAGGTTTTGGAGGAGTCTTAGGCAAGACATGGCAGATCAGAAGTCTAGTGAATGTGAAGGAGTGGATTTGGCGAATGGGAAACTAACAAATAGGTGCCTAAAGTGCATTTTTACTTGCCAAGAACCAATTGCCCTAGGGTTTATTAAAGGTGTTCTGGGTGAAGAAGTGTTATGATTGGGGAACGTTCCAAATCGCCCATAAGAGGTGATTTTATTATAAAGCTTGCCATTTTTTTTCCTAATGCTTTTGTAAGGTTATGGTTTTTACAATCATTTATTCCCAATCAATTCTTTGGTGTTGCTCTTGCCAGTGTGGAGGAGACAACAAATTTGGGGAAGCACTTAGTAGCTAAGGTAGAAGTGGAAGGGTTCACCTCCACTCTTTCTCAAGGGGGAAAAAATGTTTCTGTTAGTGAGGAGTTGCGTTAAGAAGTCAAAGTCCAAGCTTTGTGTTGATGTAGAGAAGGTTTTAGCCTGTTTGCATGTTCACTGCCATTGTGGCCATTTGGAGGTTGGCAATGACTTTACCAATATTGTTTTTTGTGGTTCTTTGTGTTAGAAAATTGTCATTGATGTCAAAGAGAAATTAAAGATCAGATGACATGAAGAAATTGATGAAAATAAATATGTGAAAAAAAGGGAGGATAGATGACGAGACCATCTCCTAAGGCAGAGATCAAGGATGAAAAAGCTCCTTGTATTATCTTATAGATGAGGTTGATACAATTAGAGATGCATTATGGTATATATTCAACCGATACACTTACAATGACCATGAGAGGAGGCTAGGATGAATAGCGACTAAATGGTTTGATATAGCAAAGACTATGATGCCCAAGAAAAAAAGTCATAAAGGAGGCATATTAATATATAATATATTTGCCATGTTAAGATATGGAGAGTGGCGACTTGAATATAGGATGCAGAAACTAAAGACAATGAGCAGCGTCTTGTATAGAAAACAGTGATCACATCTGTTATGACAGTGATGACATATTAAAGGAAAAGACAACGACTTGACTAAAGTTAAAAGGTGTTGATTCAATATGAAAGTATTTGTCTAAAGTTAATAATAACAAAAAAACACTTAACAAATGACAGCGAATAATATCAGAGTGAAGCGCTTGAGATTAGTAAAGGCAACGATAAAGAAGGCCGATAATATTCAGATTATGTGATTATGGAAGATGAAATGTATTCCAGAAATAAATACCATATCGCTATCATGTGATAAGATTATCATATAGCAAAAAGACTAATAAATGTTAGAGCAGCAATAATAGCGAACATAAATAATGAACAGAAAACTAAAGGAAATCATATCTTTATTTAGATTGGCCAAAAATAGGATGAGCGAAGAATAAAAGAGATGGGTGGATGATTAAAGATAAGCTATCTCATAACTAATAAAGATGCAGCAAATTATTATCTTTACAAGGCAACGATTACAAATTTTATGAAGGCAATGATTAGGGAGAAATTAAAAAGGCAGTGCTTATGTTATGTTGATTAAGGAAGAAATTAAAATGATTCCAAGAATCGATTAATATATCTCAAGGCAACAAGTTCATTAAGAAGGCAGCGATTGTAATTAGTGTGTGGAAAATTAAAAAAGAAAAAGAAAAGTGCAGCGACCAGTTTTAAAAGCAGCAATTAGTTTAAAGGCAGCGATCCATTTCAAGGGGCATGATTCTTTTAAGGGTTGTATCTTTTTTATCAAGAGTTGCATTGTTTGATAGTTTGAGATTGATATAAGATCAGATCCAATTCAGACTTGGGAAGGCAATTTGAATGAGTGTGTGATAGAGAAGAGCAGAAATAATAAGGAAGAGTTTGTGTAAGCTTTAAAGAAGAATTATACATCACAAAAGGAGGAATTAGTTTGAGGAGAAAGTGCAGATCAGTTGTGAAGAAGTCCATTCATACAGATATTATTTTTAGTTTATCATACAGGTTGGTGCCTCGAGTTAGTCAAGGTTGATGCCTTGCAAAGGAAGTTGGTACTTCTTGTAGGTTGGTGCCTACAAAGATTTGTGGGGTTTGGTACCTCTAGTAGATTGGTGCTTACAAAAGTTCTAATTGGTGATTTATATAAAAGAGCATTATTCTGTGCCGTAGTTTTTCCTGCAAGGGTTTCCATGTAAAATCTTTGTGTTCAAGTGTTCATTATTTTTGATTGTGTTTAAGTGTGTTCAATAAGTTTAATATTGGTTTTAATCTTGTAAGAGAGGGGGACCAACCACGTCAAGGCCCTAGGTCACGGAGAGCCGATAGTGGAAGGCTGCCCTAACTTACCTCATTCTAAAATGATGTTTTGAAATAGGGGACAAGAATGATGAGGACTATAAGGCTCTTCTACCACTCCACAGACCCGAAATCTAAATTGGGGCTAGGCGAGCCGGTTCTCGGGTTCAACATTGTACCTCAGGTAGCTCTCTACCCGAGGACAAAAGCGCGGTTTTGGGACGACAGCGCGACGTGCAAGCGTCTCTCTGGTGCGTTGGCATCCATACGACCAGAGGACCAAAAATACAGTACAAACCGTCAAAAAACAAGCTGACAGCCTAGCTAATGACTTCTAAAGGAACAAAACAGAATTACAAAGTAGAAAAGGTACAAATGGATATGATAAAGTAAATATATGAGAGCTAAGACAACAAAGAGGATCTCACCAAGATGCCAGTTCGCCAACTAGCTCCAAAAATCATGTCCACTTGCACACAAGAAAGAGGGGAAATTTGTTGGGGCTATATAGGGGCTTGCCTCAGTTAGATCCCCGTTTTGGTGTTTCCACCTCCACGGACATCCAAATAGCAACGAGGGAGAAATGTATGATAAAGAAGTAAAGAAAGAAAGTACACAAATAACACTACAAAACAGTAAGTAGCTACTCAACCAAATCGCAAAGGAGAAGAGCGAAACGTTACCACCTCCACCAAGAGCTCACTAGCCAATGGAGGAGAAAGAAGGCTTGAACAATCACCACAACCTCGATTGCGATGAAGGGAGGTGTTGCAAAACCTCAAGCCCATGCTGCAATGGATTGCTTCACACTTGCTTTACGGAGTTGACGGAGTGTTGTTGCTGCAATGGAGTGTTGGAGTGCTGTAGCTTGTGAAGAGATCCAAATTGCCAAGAGAGATCGTGAAGAGATGAAATGAATGAAGGAGGGATGAATTTGAAGGAGAAGAGGAAGAATTTTCCGTTTTCGGGGTCGGTTGGTCGAAGAGGGACGTTACAAATCAATCCCAATCGAAAGTGTAACACCTTTGCCAACTTCAAACACAGGAATCCATCAGGGACAAAAGTGCGCCGCGCGCACGTCCCCGACAAATATTCTTCTACTGACACAAAGGACAGATGCCAAGTGGAAGGAAGGCAGCTTGCTGATGTGGAATTTCGCCTTCGGATTTGGTTTTCTAAGGTGAGGATATGTAAAAGGGAAATTTGCATGAGGGGTGCAAATTCGTTCCTATACAAATCTATACCAATTCACCCCTCATTATAGTTTTGTGCTCATCACTTTGGTTCATCAATCTCATTCTTAAAAAGAAATATGCTACGAGGTTTGTTTTATGGCATTTGGACACTGTCATGGTAGGTTAGGGCAAGTGGAAGAGCACTAGATTGAAGAGGTGGCTGATGTAGGTAATGCTTTCTTTGTGCCAAGGGAATAGTGGGGTGTTGTCTAAATAGTTTTTTTGTATGTTGCATGGTGTCGTTAGTTGCTATAGTTTTTGTATGGTCTTGGTGTTGGTTTGTTATGGTGCTTATAATTTTGAAGGGGATATTGTAATTCCCCAAGCTTTCGCCTAAGACATTAACGGACAAAAACAAGATGAACAAAATTTTCATGATAAAAATGCAACTCTTATGTACATAAAGTGCCAAGACATGACATGACATCACACCTAGCACACACACCAATGCAATAAACATGGTGACACAAGTAAAAGTCTTACTCGAGCACAATCAAACTCATTGTGACAAGCCCACATAATGATACTTGCTGAAGAGTTGGGGCTTACATGCCATTGTTATCTTAGTAAAATATTTACCCGACCACTCTATTCACACCTCAGGGTTCGGGAAGACAAGAGCAACCTTGCATTAGGTCAAGCTTTGGAGTCTAACTTTGTTTTCACAACTGCTTTGAACTTTAGTGCTTGCTTTGCATGATTCACAGGTGACTTGTACTTCGAAGTTTGGATTGTAATTTGCAACTTGCAAATTGAGGTCAAAACTTTGAACCCTTCCTTAACAATCCTCTCTGACTTCGAAGTTTGATCGGCTAATTGAATTTTAGACTTAGGGGTGCAGATTACAATTTGCAACCATGCAATTTTAGACTCCAACTTTGAACTTGCCAAATGAACACCTTGGATTTCAAAGTTTGAGCTACATTTTGCATCTCGGACTTTGGGGTTCAATTGACAATTTTCAACTAGAAGATTTCAATGCCAAATTCCAAACTTTGATACACTCTCACCTTAGACTTTGGAGGCTGAATTTCATCATTCATCTCAAAATTTTGAGGTTCAATCTGCATCCAACAACTCACACCTTTTAACCTAAAGGTTGAATACTAATGGGTTTGGATTTTGGACTTTGGAGTTGGGTTTGCATTTCGGACTTTGGATTTCAATTTGCAACTGGCATTCCTTGCAATTTTCAACGCAAAGTCTAAACCTTTAATAGACTCGCATTTAGAACTTTAAGGTTCCATTTGTAACCTGCAAACATGCAAATTTCGATTCAAAGGTTAAACACTTTGTTTTGGACTTTGGTGTTCGATTTGTAACCCATACTTTGGACCTTGGAGTTCACTTCAAGCACTTGAGAAACCATGGAAATTTCAATAAACTCCAACAGTCTTGCAATTCAGTCTTTGGGGTTTGAATTACATCTTGCAACTTTGCACAAAAAATCAAGTCTAAGACAATCACCTTTTGATTTCTTAAATGTTTATGCATGGCTTTCTTATTTTGATTGATGTATGAAAAATTGAAAATGGTTTGGGCCAAGCACTTGAGCACACACGGGCCCACCAAAAGCCAAATGTGAGAACCTAAGAACCTTAGGATCTACCTAAACTCCATGACATACTTCATAGATTTGCATGAATCTTCTGATGCAAGTAAATGGAAAGGCTTGTCGAAAGGAGACATCCTTTCAAGAGAAGAACATTGGCACAACACTTAATGCGTACCAACTTACATCAAGGATAAGTTCTAATTAAACTAATTCTCAACTTAAATCATAAGACATATAAATCATGCTTACTAACATATTTCCAAATTAATCATCATGAGAAATTTCAAGTAAACCATACACATCTGACATCAAGGTTAGGGAATATTATGATATAAGATAGAGTTCACACCATGAATTTGGGTGAATTACGATGCAAATACTTGCTGTCCAAAAACAATATTACAATTTTATATCCAAGGACTCAAAGGTCCAAAATTATACACTTTTCCATAAAATCATAAAATAACATTTACCACCATAATGGATAGTGAAGTCCTTGCACACTCTCCAAGTTGCTTTAAGACTCCCACAATTCCTAATGGTGGTTCAATGCCACCCAACCATGTGGAACCCTTAGGTGCACCCCATTGAACTAGGAGGCAACCAACCAAGTAATCCAACATCACACACCAAACATGGGGTTGGACAAACACACACACTATCGACATCTCATACACAAATTTCCAAGCACACATACATGAGGGACATATTAAAGTATTATTGTAATATTTAATGGTCATCTTAGCTTTTAGTTAGTCGATGGTTTACTTTTAGTTAACTTAGTTAGCTTTTAGTAACTTATGTTTCTGTTTTAGTTTGTTTTAGCAACTTTCAGTTATTTGCTTTAGTTAACGATTGTTTCTTTTTAGAAACATCATCTTGTAATTCTTTATATAAGGAGTATTCCTCTCCTTTGTAAATAACAAATGATGAATATCGAATATCAATTATTATTTCATGGTATCAGAGCTTAGGCTCAATCTTTTTTGGCGAATTTTTTAGTAATAAAAATTTGTGGTTTCCTAAGGAATTTTTTTGTAACTTCTTAGATGTTTTTGCTCGGTTTAAAAAAAATAAATCAAATTTTAGTGGTTTACTTGAAAAATTGAAAAATTATTTGGGAGGTTTTTTGACAGATTTTTTCACAAAATTCGTGGAGAAGTTTGTTTTAGCCTATTTTTAAAAATATAAAAATCGAGGGTTTACTTTGAAAAATTCGAAGGGTTTTTCAAACAGAAGATTTTTGAGGGTTTCAAGCAGATTTTTCGTCAAAATCGTGTCCAAGGAGATTCATGGATTTTCTTAGATTGTAGGGTTTTTTTAAGACGTCTTTTTTTTGGTGAATTTTTTCGTATTTGTTCGCGTGGAGGTTTTTTTTGGAGAAATCGCGGGTCTATTTTCTGTTTAAAAAATTGCGATCGGTTGTTGAGAATCATGGTTGGATTTTTGCGGGTGTTTGTTTGCAAAATCGCGGCTGTTAAATTCGCAAGGGTTTGAGTTTTAAATTGCGCATTTTTGGGCGCTTTCTACAACTTGCAATTATTGTTTTTGATGGGTTTTTGGACGAATTTTTTTCCCGCGCGACTTAGGATTTTTTTGTGTGTTTTGGATGCAATTTCGTGCCTTTTTTCGAGTGTCCTTTGTTGTCTACAAATCGCGTGAAGGTTCGGGGTTTTTCTGAGTTTCTTGCAACTCGTGGTTGAAAGATCGTGGGTCTTCTCATTTTCTGCGTGGGATTTTTTTGAATTTTTTTTGTTGAGCTGCGACCTAGGGTTTTGCACCTGCTTTGCCAAAATTTTGTGGGTGTGAAGTTTTGAAGAGTTTTTTGAAAGTTTTTTGTTTGAAAATTGTTTTGGCCGCCTAGGGTTTTGCTGTTCAAAGATTTATGGCTTGATTTTCCAAACTTTTTGACGGATTTTTGAAGATTTGAAGAGTTTTTTGAAAAAAATTCTATTAAAAATTTGCTGGTCATCAAAGTTTTTGAAGATTTTTTCTAAAAAAATCTTGCTTTTTCTAATTTTTTGAAGTTATTTTTTCTAAAAAGTTCTTGCTATTTTTGAGCCTCTTTGTTTTGATGATTTTTTAAAAATCATGGGAGTTGTGCGAGCTGATTGTCTAGGGTTTCATGCCAACTAATCACAGACTTAACCTCGTTTTTTCGTGCTTTTGGAAAACGAGAGGGATGGCGTCTTTGACCAACGTCATGTTGGAAAGTACGCAAAGGTTCAATGGAAAGAATTACAACACGTGGAAGCAATGGATGCTTACCATCTTTGAGTATTGGTGTTTGGATGCGCTTGTACTAGGTAAAGAAGTTCGTCCCATAGCTGCGGAGAAGTATTAGGACAAGTATGATGGAGGTAATAGGGAGACAGTTATGCTTCTAAAATTATCTATCACCGATGAGATGTTACCATAAATACCATTTGGTAAGGCTGCTAGGGAGATCTGGAAGCATTTAAAATATCTTCATGAGACCTTAGACAAGGGCAGGGATTTCTTCCTGAAGAATATGCTATTTTCCATTATGATGGATGACAGAGTGTTTTTGCAAGATCATCTCACAAAGATCAAAGACATTCGCGATCAACTGGAGGCTATTGGTCGCAAGATGGAAGAAGAGGATATGGTGGTCATTACGTTGAAAAGCTTGCCACAATCCTTCGAGCACTTCATTGAAACTCTCAACATTACATCCATCAATGTTGACTTGAAGTTTGATGAGCTGTGCAACAAGCTCTTGCAACAGGATAGGTGGAGGAAGTAGTTTGGGAGCAGTGAGTCTTCCACTATTGAGCAAGCGTTTACTACTAGGGACATTGGCAAAGGCAAGTCCACTCAACAGAAAGGACGAGGCAATTCAGAGGAGAGCTCCAAGAAGTCTATCACATACCATTATTGTGGGAAGATTGGTCATATACAAAAGAAATGCAGAAAGTGGTTGGCTGATGAGAAGTCCAACCAGGAAGAGTCTCAGCAGAGTGCTCAAGTGGCAGTGTATATTGAGTAGGAGTCTGCATAGTATGCATTCATGGCCAAAACACCATCAAAATATGGGTATACTTAGTGTTTGTTATTAGAATGACACCATTAAGGGGGGGTATTAAAGTATTATTGTAATATTTAATGGTCATCTTAGCTTTTAGTTAGTCGATAGTTTACTTTTAGTTAACTTAGTTAGCTTTTAGTAACTTATGTTTCTGTTTTAGTTTGTTTAAGCAACTTTCATTATCTGCTTTAGTTAACAATTGTTTCTTTTTAGAAACATCATCTTGTAATTCTTTATATAAGGAGTATTCCTCTCCTTTGTAAATAACAAATGACGAATATTGAATATCAATTATCGTTTCAGGACACACAAACACCCATTAGTGCATACACTTGACAATCACATCGATACAAGGAGTTTTCCATGCAAGGCATGCATGAATGATCCACAATCATCGATCAATGCATATGTGAGTTGAACACATCAACATATAGAGTTTTCCAAGCAAATTATACATGGGGGATTCAAAATCAATAGTCAATGCATACACATGCATTCACATTGTTACATGGAATACCAAACATGTACACGAGGGATTCTGTCAATGACGTCAATGCATACACAATATATTATTGGAGAATGCATCCTTATATGAGATTGGAAGAACACACCAACCAAGCATATACTAAAAGATAACACTCCATTACTTGAACACATAGCCAAATATGCATGATGAGGTCTAAACAAGGCATACATACACCCAAATTATTCCCATCCTAATCCATCATAGGTTTCTATTCTTGTAAAATATAAAGCACAAATGATTGCTAGAATTAAATTTGCATTTCCGATCCACGTACACGACTTTTTACAATTTTTAAACAACAATTGTGGGAGGCCAAAACCTATCCAAAATTCAAAATTCAATGCCCAGGATTCCAAACATACCCTTTTTAGGCCAAGAGCAAGCAAAACATGCTTTTCCACTCACACAAATTTTCAATTTTTTTTTTCCATAGTTCCAACGTGAAATGCAAGGTTCCAAAACAAATGTAAGAGCATGGGAATTGTTAAATTGCCTTCACGTGATTTTTCAATTCCCTATTATATACTTAAATAGTTAAACCTACCAATAAAACCATAAGCAACTGCACAAGGTGGGCATGGCCAAAACACACACAATAGCGCACAAAATTGAATGAAAATGAGATGAAATAGAAAGAAGAGAGGCTTTGAGACATTGCTTTCGCTCCACTCCACAACACTAGTACTTCATCTAATCTCCATCCCAAGCGGCAGGTCAAAAATGTCCAAGAAACCTAAAAGAAGAGAGGGAAAGGGAGGAGAACAGCAGCAGCAAAATCCCATGCCTCAAATTCCAATGTTCCCAGCAGCAGATCCAATCTCAGCAGCAAGTAGAGAGGCATAAAAAGAAAATCAAATAGGATGGAGAGGAGGTGCAACCCTTAAAGCCCCATGGCCTAACACACCAATCCAATAGAAGCAACCTTCATGCCCAGCCAATTGAAGAGGAAGGCTAGAGAGAGGAGAAAGTGCAGCAATGTTATTCCCCCAAAATTCCCAATGCCCCCAATTGGGCTTTTCCTTTTTCTTTTATGCAAAAGTTATTTTTCGAAAAATCCCTCAATACATGATACAAATATTTTACTAAATAAACTTTCGCATTTCTTTTTGGACAATTGCATGCCTTTTTTTTTCAAGTTTAGGCAATATAGAAAATATATGTATTTTACATAAGATAATAATATTATTTTCCTATTAAAATACATATTTTTTCACTTACATAACTACATTAAAATACATTGTGGAAAACATAAAACTATAATTCAATCAATCACCAACATAAACTTTACTCCGCCAACACACATCAATTTATGGGTAATGATTAATTAGTGTTTCTCATAGGAGTTAGGTAATTCACAAAAAATGATTAAATAAAATGATTCACAAGAGTCAAACAATTATGTCAACCACACAAACACAATTATTGATGTCACATGAATCGAGAATCCTTAATCAACCAATTCTGATTTAGGTTCATAGGGCCACACAAGTCATGTCTTGTAGCGTGCACTTGTGTGAGATGGGAAATATACACAACACTTTTACCCAAATTGATTGTCTCCAATTAATCACCAAAGGGGAAACTTGTGCTTGCACACCCAAGGAAAACATTAGATGTACTTGAGAGCCAAAGCACACTGTATAAATATATCCACCAATGAGATAATGTTAGAATTTGTATCTAATTGAAAATAATCTAACACTAGCATGACCTAGATATACATACGTAGATAAATAATCACAATGTTGAACTCAATGAGTATAGGCAAAACCATGTTTAACAATAACACAATGAGGCCAAAATGCTATCGAGTCCAAGCATCTACCAATCCATGTATACATACACACACATCTATATATATATATATATTCCACACTCACGACAAAGCATCACATTCAACCATAGAGTTCATAGTAAAAGCAACATAGAATGACCCATAAGAATGTGTAATCTAGCAAGGCACATACCCATCCTACAATTACATCATATCAAAGTCAACTCAATATGACCTTTAATCCAATCATAGCAAAATTAGGACAATGCAAAAGTTAACACATGGGTGGGCACTATAAAATATATATGTTTGGGTTGCTCTCTAAGGAGCCTTTGTATTTGTAACTCTTTGTTAACATGCAATTAAGGTTTTAAATTTGTTCCATGGGTGAAGCCCCTATAGAACCTCCTCTACTATATTGAAAAAAAATTCTCATGTTTGTTTGTGTATGAAAGTATGGTAGCATGACCTTAGTCCTTGGTAAAGACCAAACAATATGAGATTTTGGATAGAGTATACTCCGATGTCATTGCATATAGTTAGCTTTTCCATTTGAAATGTTACCAACAAAAAGACATAAAAGAGATTGAGTCGATGACTCATGTTGCAATGAAAAGTAATGGTTCACGACAAGACAAAACATTTACTAACTCAATGGGGGAAGCTAGCTTTGATTGCCACAACACACAAAAAAAGAAAAAAAAATGGGATGCATTTAAGCTAAAAACAATTATAGACATGAATCCTTTTGATTTCATCATACTTTAGTGGACGCTTGTAGTGGTGATGGTGGCATGTGGATTTGCATAAATGATTTGCTCTTCTCTTTGCTTGAACGAATTTGGATGTAATGATACAAAATTTGTTTCCAACTTTTGTGACTCTATCAAAAGTGTTAGTGTTTCTTAGATCAGATTGAATAATGAAAGCACTTAAAAGAATTGCAACACATAAGACAATGAACACACAAAGATACCCTGGGAAAACCCTCCTCTCGAGGGAGAAAAACCCAGCAAATGAATCTCTTCTATAATATAGAACAATGGCAGAAATCTGCTTACAACTCAGGCCCAGCAATGGCCAATAATGAATGTAATGAGGTCGCACCTCTCCTAGATGCACAAGATACAAATGAATATATTCTTCCTTGAAATCGGACTGCTGCTAAGAAGTGCGAATTCTGCTTTTGAAGAATAATGTGAACTTGCTTGAAATCGAATGTCTTACAATGACAAAATGACCTTGTACTTATACAACACAAAGCACCTCTTCACTTAGGTCAGCCTCTTTAGAGAAACATAATAAAAGATAAAATACAAATGAGGTCTGCCCAAACAATAATAGATAAATGCGAATCAATAGGGTCGGCCCTTTATTCTTTTATGTTTATTGTTTGATATAAATTAAATAGCCGAATGGCTATACATTTAATTTGCTCTTTCTTCTTGGAATTCGTGTAGACCATAGCTGCTATAACATCAACACTCCCTCTCAGCTAGGGATGAACTTCCACCTGCACAAGACACATCATATCAGAATGAAAACAAAATAGAATATCACCTCAATGTGATATCAACCATTGTGGCTACCTCCACAGATGGTAAGAACAAGTGCTCATCACTTAATGTGATGTTGTCACCTCAATGTGACTTTCACCATGGCTCTCCCAAAGGGTGATACACAAGCACAAATAAAATCATCACGGATTCCCTCACGTGATGCTGTCATGGAGTCACACACATGACATCCACCATGGCTCTCCCAGAGGGTGGAAACAAGGGCTTTCACCTCAAATCTCTCTCAATAGAGAATTGCATTATCAAGGGCTTTCACCTCAACTCTCAATAGAGAATTGCATTATCAAGGGCTTTCACCTCAACTCTCTCTCAATAGAGAATTGCATTATCAAGGGCTTTCACCTCAACTCTCTTTCAGTAGAGAATTGCATTATCAAATAAGGATCACTGATACTGAGACTCTTTCTCAGTTAAGGCTGCATTCTCCACCATACCAAGTTTCTCTCGGAAGTACACAAACTTAATCCTGGCGAGAGGCTTGTTGAGAATGTCTGCCGATTGCTCTTCAGTGTTGATATACCTCAACTGTATAGCTTTCCTTTGTACCATATCTCTAATATAGTGGTACTTGATCTCAACATGTTTTGTTCTGTCATGAAACACGGGATTGACAGAAAGCTTTACACAGCTTTGATTATCACAGTGTATAATAGTAGGCTCCATTGATTGTCCAAACAATCCTGCAAGGAGCTTATGAAGCCACACTGCCTCACGAGCTGCCACACAAGCTGCTATATACTCTGCCTCAGTTGTACTCAAGGCCACTGAAGACTGTTTCCTGCTACACCAAGAAATCATAGCAGTCCCCAAACTGAAGCAACAACCAGAGGTACTCTTCCGATCTGAGACACATCCTGCCCAATCAGAATCAGTAAAACCATGCAGCTCTAAATCCACACCTGAAGAATATCTCAACCCATATCCAATTGTGCCACATAAATATCTCAGGATATGTTTAGCTGCTACAAGATGTATTTGTCTTGGTTCACACATAAACTGGCTAAGTGCACTCACTGCATAGCAGATGCCAGCTCTAGTGTTAACTAGATACATCAGTGAACCAATCAACTGTCTATACATCGTAGAATCGACTGATTCTGAACTAGCTGCAACCTCTTTCAACTTATCTAGATTAGTCTCCATGGGTGTAGACATAGGTTTGCAGTCAATCATACCAACCCTTTTGAGAATGTCAACAGTATACTTGCTTTGACTTAGAATCATCTCATCTGACTTTTGCCAAACTTCTAAGCCAAGAAAGTAATGCATAAGACCTAGATTCTTCATCCCAAACTCTGAAGCTAATTCCTTCTTGCATTTTAGAATTAGATGTTCTTCACCAGCGATAATCAGATCATCAACATATAAAACCAGAATCAAAGCCTCACCCTTTACTACCTTAAAGTAGAGGTTAGAATCTGCATCATTCTTTGAGAAGCCCAGGCTTGATAGATACTGATCAATCCTTTCGTACCAGGCACGAGGAGCTTGCTTAAGACCATACAAGGCTTTCTTCAGCTTACAAACATGAGACTCCTTTCCATGTACCTCAAATCCTTCAGGTTGCTCAATGTAAACCTCTTCTTCTATTACACCATTTAGAAAAGCTATCTTTACATCGATTTGGTGAATCTTCCATCCTCTAGATGCAGCAATAGCAATGATGGTTCTGACAGATGTATATTGAGCCACAGGAGCAAAGGTTTCTTCATAGTCAACTCCCTCTTTCTGTGAGAACCCTCTAGCCACAAATCTTGCCTTATGCTTCTCAATGCTCCCATCAGCTGCATGCTTGATCTTGAAGAGCCACTTAGAAGACACCACAGATTTGCCATTGGGTCTAGGAACTATATCCCAAACATCGTTCTTAAGTATGGACTGATATTCCTCAGACATGGCATCTTTCCATACTTGTTGACTAGAAGCTTCATCAACACTTGAAGGCTCTGACTCAATAATCTGATTCATCAAGGCAACATAACTAGAGAACTTGTGAGGTCTCTTGCTTTCTCTGAAAGCTCCTCTTGGAGCTGCAAAACTTTCTGCTTCCTGCATTGTCCTACGAGCCCAAAGAGGTCTTTTCTTTCCAATCACAATATCTAGGGGCCCATCAATAGGATCCAAGGGTTCAACTGGATCAACATCTTCTTTAGGTTCTGGAGCCTCCTTTAGGTTCTTTGGAATATGGTCAACTTCCATATCTTGAGGAGGTTCTTCTTCATCAATCTCCATAGGAGTGCCCTTGGACCTTCTGAAAGCAACATCTTCCTCAAATGTGACATCTCTACTAATCTCAATAGACTTTTGTCCTGGTATGTATATCCTGTAAGCTTTTGATGTCTCACTGTATCCTACAAGAATTCCTTTCTTCCCAGAAGGTTCTAGCTTTGTTCTCTTTTCCTTTGGAATATGAATATAGACTGGACAACCAAAGATCCTCAAATGACTAACTTCAGGTTTCACCCCTGAGAATGCTTCTTCAGGAGTTTTATTCTCTAAGATCCTGTGGGGACTCCTGTTTTGAACATAGACGGCTGTCCTCGATGCTTCAACCCAAAGAGAGATTTGCAGGTCTTGATCATGGATCATAGCTTTCATTGCTTCCACAATAGACCTATTCTTTCTTTCAGCAATACCATTTTGTTGTGGATTATAGGGAACACTGAACTCCTTCTTAATCCCTGCTTCAATACAAAAATCTCGAAATGTGCCAGAGGTGTATTCTCCACCATTATCGGATCTCAATACCTTGATCCTTTTTCCAGACAGGTTTTCAACCTGTGCCTTGAATTCTCTGAATCTTTCTAATACTTCTTCAGATTCTTTAGATCTCAAGAAATAAATCCAAGTCTTTCTAGAGTAATCATCAATAAAAATAATATAATACAAGAAACCACTAGATGATGCAATAGACATTGGACCACACAAATCAGAATGAATGAGATCAAAAATACATTTAGATCTACTTTCACTAGAATGAAACGTACCTTTTGTGTTCTTGCCTAGGGCACATCCCTTGCATGTACCTTCGTGTTCTTGATTGAATTTTGGAAGACCAGTGACCATCTTCTCCATGATAGGTAGAGCACGAAAGTGAATGTGAGCCAATCTTCGATGCCAAAGATCGCACATGCTGGAGCTGTCATGTACAAGCGCTTGAAGAGGACGAGTGCATAGCCTGTAGAGACATTCATGTCTAACTCCAATCACTTGAGCAGTTTTGAAACTGGAGTTCTTTGCCCATATAAGAACTTTGCCTTTAGAGAAGGCAACTTGATAACCCTTGTCTTCCAATGCTGAAATTGAGACAAGATTCCTCTTTATCCCTGGAACGAACAGTACATCATTCAACTCCAATGAAATCCTGGAATCCAAGTGAAGAGTGGAGTTTCCAATTCCTTTCACAGAATATTTGGCATCGTCTCCAATAACGACTTGATCACTAGAGTTGCTCTCCACTAAGTTTGAAAGGTGACCCCTGAAACCGGTGATGTGCCTAGAAGCACCACTATCAATCAACCAAGTGTTGGCGTCGGTAGAAACATTGCTTGACAAGGCTGAATAGAACAGATAATCACTGGAGTCCTTCTGTGGAGCGATTTCTTCAACATTTGCAGTGGCAACTTGTTGCTTAGGTCTTTGAGGACAATCCTTTGCAAAGTGACCATACTTATCACAACGAAAACATTGAATCTTGGACATGTCTCGTTTCCTTTTGAAGGCAGGAGCACCATCATTTCCATTCTCTCGATTCCTCTTGAAGAACCCTTTCTTAAAGCCTTTTCCTTTGTTCGATGAATGAGAGGCAAGAACTTGTATTTCTTCATTCTTTGAACTTTGACCAATTACCCTTGCCATTAGTCTCGACTCTTCTTGAATGCAGTCAATCCTCAATCGATCAAACTTGGGAAGTTTAGATCTTGCACTGATTCCTTGAATGAACGCCTCCCATGAAAACGAAAGACCATTGAGAGCCAGCATAGTTAGGTCCTTGTCGTCAATCATGTGACCAATTGTGGAGAGCTGATCTCTTATCTCTGAAATCCTCATGAAGTATGTGATAACAGATTCTCCTTTCGCCATTTTCACATGATGAAGTTGTTGCTTCAGTGCGAGAGCTCGACTAGTGTTGTTGATTTCGTACATCTCTTCCAAGGTTGCAAACATCTCTCTTGCTGTATCCAACTTGAAGACAATCAGTACAACATGATCCTTGACAAAATCAACCAACACTTTCTTTGCCCTAGTGTCTTTCTTCCTCCACTGTAGCTTCTCTTCTTCCTCCTCAGGTTCAGGAACTTTTGTTTTCACGAACTCAGCTAAATCATTCTCTTCCAAGGTGAGCATGATTATGAACCTCCATGATGTGTAGTTCGAAATCCCTTCGAGTCCATCCTCGATTTTCAGACCATTCACCATCTTGAATTTGAGAAATAAGAGATAGACTGAAAAAGAATAAAGTGAGTGTTGCACACTAAATCTGATCACGATCTTTTTCACACCCGCTTTGATACCATGTTAGTGTTTCTTAGATCAGATTGAATAATGAAAGCACTTAAAAGAATTGCAACACATAAGACAATGAACACACAAAGATACCCTGGGAAAACCCTCCTCTTCAAGGAGAAAAACCCAACAAATGAATCTTTTCTATAATATAGAACAATGACAGAAATCTGCTTAGAACTCAGGCCCAGCAATGGCCAATAATGAATGTAATGAGGTCGCACCTCTCCTAGATGCACAAGATACAAATGAATATATTCTTCCTTGAAATCGGACTGCTGCTAAGAAGTGCGAATTCTGCTTTTGAAGAATAATGCGAACTTGCTTGAAATCGAATGTCTTACAATGACAAAATGACCTTGTACTTATACAACACAAGGCGCCTCTTCACTTAGGTCAGCCTCTTTAGAGAAACATAATAAAAGATAAAATACAAATGAGGTTGGCCCAAACAATAATAGATAAATGCGAATCAATAGGGTCGGCCCTTTATTCTTTTATGTTTATTGTTTGATATAAATTAAATAGCCGAATGGCTATACATTTAATTTGCTCTTTCTTCTTGGAATTCGTGCAATGAAGTGCAGACCATAGCTGCTACAACATCAACAAAAAGAGCCTTGCTAACATGATGGTTATCTTGGTCAAACAATGTCTTGTTTTGTGTCTTGCACCATATGCTTGTTTACCTTTGGTTTTTCTTGCCTTCTATCTTTTGTATTTTCTTTTGTTGCAAAGCATCCTTATTTTGTTGCTTTCTCGTAGACTTAGTGTCGTTTCCCTTTGGCTTGGCACCTCCTAAAGATTATTTCTTACGTTTGGGGCTAAATTTCTTGTTAATCTTCACTGCCTAACAATAAGTAGCCCCCAAGGTTTTGATATTTAGAAACATCATCTTTGTTAGGAAGTGGGAGTGAAATTCTGTGATATTTGAGAACTTGGTGCTTCTCAAGGTCCTTGATGTCAAAGTTTGTAGACAAAGCATGGAAAGTGTTGATGTTGTCTTGCACTATTGGTCCTATCACAAGTGTTTCCATTGGAGGTATCGTTCTTTGTATGTATCAGACAATTCCTCCTTGATGGCTTCCACAAAATCTCCTCTCCTCAAGTGGGATTTACCTTGTTATCATTAAAGGTGAGCTCCTTTGGATCCTCCTTGGCTAGATGGTTGACTTCTCACAATTGTTGAACATGGAGGTTTAGTTTTGAGAAGGGTAAATCTGATTTTATCTAGACCAAAGCTATTAATAGATAATTGTTTTTTTAATTTCGAATTCCACTTGCTAAAGACATTTGTATAAATATTTCCTTAAAAGTTGGGGATGTTAAAATTTTTTAGACTTTGATGGGGTCAAATTGCCAAACAACTTGTTTGTCATGGCTTGGGATGTGCTTGGAGCATTTTGGAGCATATGTGCAAACTGATTCATCATCTCCACCATTTGTTTTTCTAGAGTTGCCTTTATCAACACCTTGAAGGATTCTGAGTAGTCAATTACTTGTTCTTTGGTACCCATTAGCAATCATTCATGCCTATCAAGAAGGTAATCCAATAAATCTCGTCTTCTAACCATGTTTCTAATATCCCAACTATGTTTAATAGTACATGCAAGAGAAAATAGGCTTTGATACCATTGATTGAAATTAAATTTGTAATTCAGGGGAGAATATATCTAGTTGTGGATCTTTGTGTATTATAAGCAGCAATTGAACAAAAACCAAATAGAAGAGAATTGACAATTATTGAATAGCTGAACAAAACACATATATTTTATTTCAATTGAGAGCTATGTCACGAGGTTTATGTTCTTGTTCGTGTTTGGCAATGATAAAATTTCGATTTAGGCAAGGAAAACATTAGAAAAAGATTTCATGATTAATTCACCATTATAAATTTGATTTTAAAAAAATGTAATAAATCTACAAAATTTTCAAAATAGTTTAATATTGCTAAACAGATTTGAAATATTTATAAAAAGATGCCACATTTATAAACTATGATAAACTTATCAAAGTTAAACCATAACAAACATATGAAATCATGATTGTGAAGACAT
This sequence comes from Sequoiadendron giganteum, assembly GCA_007115665.2. Classification (NCBI taxonomy): domain Eukaryota; kingdom Viridiplantae; phylum Streptophyta; class Pinopsida; order Cupressales; family Cupressaceae; genus Sequoiadendron; species Sequoiadendron giganteum. The sequence continues at coordinate 202,086,893 of CM021102.1, read as the reverse complement.
TTTTTTCAAAAATGTGACAATCAAGAGTCAGTATTCTAAAACTTCAAAAAAGTTCCAAGACATCAAAAGCACTTGGTTGAGTGATGTAGTATCATCATCACTAGATGCACTACACAATTCATCATAAAAAAAGTGATGCTCATTTGCAATTGCCACGTCTTCTAGAATTTGTTGTAGTTGTGAAGAAGATGTGGTCTTTTGCTGATTTGTTTCATAAACAATTGTAAATTACTTTGAATGTAGACAAAATCTCTCAACGCTTTGGACAATAGTTTGTTCTTTTTGGAATGAATGTGGTCAAAGTGTCTTTAGTTCCTCTCACAAGTTTATGAGCTTGCTCTTTGGCCCAATATTTAAATAGCAAAGTGTTTTAAATCAAGAGTTTGTGCTCCATAGGTCATCCACCATCTATAGCCAAGTATGTGAACTTGTGCCATGTCATATTTGGCTGCTAACATTCCAAGCATCCCTTCTATTGACTTGTATTTCCAACATTGCTATCTAATTATAGTTGTGGCTGTTGGATTGGGTTCAAACCATAGTAACGAGACTCGGACTCGGCTCGGACTCGGCTAGGTCGACTCGACTCGACTCGGGACTCGGGGACTCAGGACTCGGACTCGGCGCAGACTCGGCAAAATGAAAAAAAGTTGAAAAAAACCTAGAAATTTAGAGATTTTTAAGGATTTAAAACTTGTTTCAAGCACCCTTTATTGAATACAACACAAATAAAAGCAAATTTGATCACATACACAAGTATACAATGATCACACAAGTATAAAGTACACAAATTGTAGTTGCGTTGCTGAAGGAAATAGCATACTTAGATATATAAATTATAAAATTAGTCAAATGTATACAAAAGTCATGGAATATGAAATCCATAACATCAAATGTTCCATACAAATATGAAATATCAAAACAATAGCTATGACTCTATGACTCTATGGCATAGTGGAGCCAACATCCTTCCTACGAAGGCGTCTAACGCTCCTGGATGATGTTGCAGCTACAGCCATAGTCTCTGCCTTTGTCTGAGTCTCCATGCCACTCTCACCAACAACAACTATGTCTCCTCGTGCTCTAGCCTCCTCCTCAGCCATGGCTACAACCTCAGCCTCTCTCTCTGCCTGGTCCACCCAATCAAGGTCCTCGTCACTAAAGACTGCATTTGTAGCCTCAGTGGTCCACTCAGACTGTGGATCAACCTCGTCTAGATTGATCGGGGTGTTGTTGTGGTCAAAAAGCTTCCTGTATCTGAGCCGAAGGTTGTAATGAACATAGACCAAGTCATTCATCCTGTCCACTGTCAATCTATTGCGCTTCTTGGAGTGTATGTGCTCAAACATACTCCAATTGCGCTCACAACCAGATGAACTGCATGGCTGCTCAATAGACGAATGGCAATATTTTGCAGGTTCCGTGTATCAAAACCAAACAATCTCCACCAGCTATCTGAGATGAGAAAAAGAAACAAAATCAATCTCATTTCAAGTTTCAAGTTCAACATTTAATAATAAAATACAATATAAAAAGATGACAATTATGCCCTTAAATATATTTTTACCCGGTAGTAAAGTTGTCCTATTGTCTTTGGTCATTTGACGTGCAAAGAAGTCTCCTTGTGCCTTATTGAAGGCATCTATCTCCTGCACTATCTGTGTAGTAATAGCGGGCAACATCCGCTCTATCGTCGAATAGAGCCCACTAAGAATTTCTCTATCTCCACGGATATCATGGCAGAATTGGAAGGCCGGATTTAGGAAACATGCGGCTGCATGGATGGGCCTATGAAGTTGGTTTTTCCATCTCCTATCAATGATCTCCCAAATGGGACGATACTTATCCTGAACTCCACCATTGACTGATCTAATGGCCTCTTTGGCCCTATCTATGCCCTCATATATGTATCTGTTGACGTGCTTTTTATGACAACGCCAGCACAGAATAAAGTTGTCCAACGGTCACTCTATTCTCTCTTGATCAAAGTGTCCCACATGCTAAGATTGCTTGAAAGTTCATGTGTTCGACTCCAAGGTTCCTTTTATCACAAATAGACTCAGTTGGTTGATGTGTTTTGCTGGTTATTTCAAGGGGACTTACGTAGTTGTTCAATTCTGTGAAGCAATTAGGACATGAATGATTTGGCAATATTGTTCTGGTATCTAGACTGACTCGGAAAATGCAGAATTTAAAGGGGATAGGGATAGGAATTCTACAATCTACTCCTAAAGGGTGGAATGTAAAGATCAATTCGAACAATCTTCAAACCAGACTCCGCTTTGCCTCCCTCCGGACAACTTCCACAAAGTTGGTGCAATCTTCAAAGGATGAGAAAATATTCAAACCATGACACAACATGTTCATACCATCACAATGATGCATATGGACATATGAGTCACAATCGAAGTTAAGCGCTATTACTCCAGTTGACCACGCAAGGCGAACTCACCATCAGCCAGTCCGCTAGTGGTATGGACGAGAAGACTTGCTCAAATGAAACACCACATTCCACAGCTAACAACTACTTGCATGAAATAAAAATCTATTTTACTCTATCTACCTTGAATTGGAAAGATGAAATGGCCTTGCTAGCTACTCATAACAAAGAAGAAATCACCAAGCAATGAAACTCTTTGTATTATGAAAAGTGTTCACAACAACCTTTTACAAAACTTTCAAAGGAAAGTTTTCTTCCCTCCTCAATCTAAAGCTAACTTCTAAGCTAAATGCTATATGCCTTCTACTCTCTAGCTCTGATCCAATTCCAATTCTAATCTCTATCTAATAATGTTACAAATGAGGAGGGATGCCCCTTTTATAATAAGTCCAATTCAGTGGACGGTTTAGATCGAATTACAATGAAGGGCTCAGATCGAGCCACCTATGCCCTGATTAGGGTTTCTGCCCTAAAAACCGCCACAGAGAGGAGTGGGCAATGAATGCACAGAATATTCTCCACTCCCCTACAGGAATCATAATGAGCAATTAATGCCCACTACCACCATCAAGAAGATCCTCATCTATGAGAGCGTTCCCACTGGCCTTCTCCCAGATAGCAAACTCGATCAACCGGGCCAATACTGTTTCAACCTCCTGTGCAGAGATCGGTGGAATATGGTTGAGCTGGAACTCCAAGACTGCTACCGTCTGTCTGTATCTGGTGTAAGATTTCCTCCATGTCACTAAGGCGTCCTGGGTATGCTGAATTACTCATCGATGTGGTTGCTAATCATCCTAGCCCAATCGACACACTCCTTTCCCTCCAAGATAATCTCGATGAAGTAGAACATCCAAGGCTCGAAAATGTAAGCCTGTGCACTCCCATTTACCCGGCTCAGCATCATTATCAAATCACAGTATTCTTGTTTCACGTCCTCGGCAATTATTTGTTTGGGAGCTTAGTGCGGGGTGGCCTCGGCTTCTGCATCCAAACTCTATTGATGACTGCAGTGACTCTTTCGAAAGAGGAAGAGTACATCTTATCTGCCCTCTTATTTGTCCTGTATAACATCTCCTCGGCAGTCGGAATCCCAAATGCCTCTCCGATGGCATCCGGTGTGAAGTTGGCGAGCAGTTTACCATCCGGAGAGACAATCGTCCTACGTTCTGGCTTGTAGTGATTGGCGCACTCCATAATTAGCTCCGGACACTGAATTGCTGGCGGAAAACCAGCAGCTGCGTAGATTCCACTCTCCATTATATTATGTGCCGTGACTGATGGTTGATGGCCCCCTAGCCCGAACATCCTCGATTTGAGTGCATTTAGATTAAATGAACCAAGGTTGGTGTCATTTAATCCCGCCAACTTTGAAACTATTGCTAACTTTGGGAGAAATGGCTTAGCGAGCCTTTTAATAATTGCCTGCCGGGATGAGCTAGCCTTGCCTGCTTCAGTGTTTGCAGCTCTGCCTGCGGCTCTGCTTGTTCCTGCAACATCCTTTGCTCCGGCCATCTGCAAAATAAAATAGAATAGCAATAAGCTAGGCTGCAGATTTTTAAATAAAATGAAGTAACCTCCGAGACGGCTGCGAACGTGGAGTTAGCTTTTCGAAAATAAAAAAAACTCTCAGCATAAATTACTAACTCCAAACCTCGTACTGTATAAAAAACTTCAAGCTTATAAAGAAGCTTTCAACGACTGCACTTCCGACTGGCGAAGAAAATTGCAGCCAACTACCAACTTTCAGCAATGTGGACACTTTCTCAGCACAAAATGAATTAAATCCTTTGTCTCGACTTCGTCAACCTCAACAACTTTCAACTTCTAGCAGCTCGAATAAGTAAAATCTGCAGCAAGCTTCAACCTTCATGCAACTTCAATACTCAGCAATTTCGAAATAAATCCCCAGCACAATATAAATTTCTGCAACTCAACACTTTGCAGCAATTCAACACTCCGAAACTCTCAAAGAAATTATCTCCTCAACAACTTCGAAAATATTTCAAGAACTTCTTCAGCAACTTCAACTTCAAAAAAAAGGTGAGGAGAAATGAGAGAAGAGATTGTTTAAATAATTCTTCTCGGAGAATCCTGCTAAGTAGTGCTGGGGCTATTTTTAGCACCTTCATCAATTTTCCACTCTCTTCGTTCGGAATCTTCTAATTCAAGCGCAGTAGTGGGCTAGTCGTCAGCCGGTCATTATGGCAGTTGCAATTAATAATGATTCCTTCCTTGTAAAAATTCAAATTCTTCCTCTTAGTCTGCCAGTTAACTCTTGGCGATTTAAACAACTCGCGAGGAAAAAAATCACCTGACTTGATTTAAAATTCCATTTTAAAATCTCGCAGTGTTTAAATAAATTCAACTCGAAAAATTTCGTGGGAGTTGTAAATTTATTTCCAACTTTTAAAATGTCTGTCATTTAAATCCTCGATTTCATAAAATTTGCCTTAGACATTTTAAATTCTCTCTTTAAAATGTTCAACTCCTGGTGATTAAAAATTATTTGCCTGCTCGAAATAATTCATCCTCTGAGATTTAATTTCCGTTAGGAAAATAATCTAGGCAAAACGAAATTCCTCTGAAAATATTAAAATTTCCCTTAGGAAATTAATTTTAAAATTCTGTCAATTCACGGGTGCCGTTTAAAGAGGTTCATTTAATTTTTCATTTGACCCATGGAAAATATTCATCAATATTAAATCTTCCCCTTGAAAAATATTCGTCATCCTTCAACTGCCTTTGGAAAATTTTAAAACTCATCAAATCATCCTTCCATGCCAAGGGCGTATTTTTCCCTAGTGAAATGTTATCTCACTTAGAAAAATTTTCTAACATTTTCTCTGTTGGCGTACGTGACCCTTGGTATATTTTTTATTTGATTAAAAAATCTCCATGCCTTGTGAAAATTTTTAAAAAAAATCTCATCCTCCCTTAGGCGTATATTTTTTTGTGTGGAGTCCACATTTAAATTCCCACGCCTTAGTTTATTTTCCCAACCTCTCAACATTTCAAGGGCGGATTTCTTTCCTTGGCACTTTATTTTATTCAAATTTAAAAAATTTCCATGCCTTAGCATTATCTCTCCACCCTCTTGACCCCTTGGGCGCATTTAGACACATGAGCTTTTAATCTTCATCATGGGCGCATTTAGCCCCTCCAATTTTTATTTCCTTGCCTTAGAAAATTTCAAGGCTTCTAACTTGATTTTCCTTTTACCTTGGAGGTGCAAATATGTGTGCTAGCTTTTATTTTCAAACACTTAGGCGTTTTCAAGGCCTCATCACAAGGTGGGCGCAAATGAGGTGATGTGCTTTCATTCCAAATGCCTTAGACAATTTTCAAACACCTTTATAACCTTGGGCGCATTTCCACTAGGCAACTTTTGTTTCATGCCTTAGAAATTTTTTATAAAATCATCTTGGCTGGGCGCATTTCATAGGCTACATTTTCATGTGAGGGCGCATTTTGACCTTGAAGCTTTTGTTTTTGTCTTAGGCGTTTTCCTTTACTTAACCCCTCGGGCGCATTTTGAGGTATGAGCTTCCATTTTCCATTTGAGGGCGCCTTTTGCTAGGTGGGCTTTCAATTCCATACTAAGCCGCTTTTACTTAACCTCTTGTTCCTTAGGCGCATATTAGGGGTCTTACTTCCATTTTTGCCTTAGAATTAAAACTCTTGCAAGGTGGGCGCATTTACTAGGCCAAGCTTTCAACTTGGGCGCATTTCTCATGTTGGACTTTCAATTATGCCTTAGGCGTTTTTAGCCTCTTGACCCCTTGACTTGGGCGCATTTCCTAGCTGGAGATGGGCGCATTTTGCAGCTTCATCTTTTATTCCCTTGCCTTAGGAATTTTCAACTTGAGGGCACACTTGGAGGGGTCAACTTTCGATTTGTGCCTTAGAACTTTTTTCAACATTTTCAACAACTTGAGGGTGAGGGCGCATTTGAGGGGTGCCACTTCCGTTTTAGACTTAGAAAATTTTAAAGCTACCAATCTTGAAGGTGGGCGCATCATAGAGCCTCTACTTTCAATTCCAACACTTAGAATATTTCAAGAGTTTGATCAAGGTGGGCGCATTTTCTCTGCTCAACTTTGAAT